>WBNH01000714.1:291233-335777 GCA_013401255.1 Urocolius indicus
GCTTCTTCTTAAAAAGTGATCGTGGAGGCGTCTAATTGGCTCAGCCTCAGACGTGGGTCTGGCTCAGAGCTGGGGAGAGTTGCAAACAACTTCTTACAGGCGCCATCTTTACAGCCCCTTCCTCCTTACCAGAAAAGGCTGTCATGTCAAACCATGACACAGCTACAGGGGAAGCTTCTGGCAACTCTCTTTGTTTAAAGAAGCCACTCCTTTAGCTCCCCTGCTACTGAAAAAAACCTGGCCCAGGCCAAAACCACTACAGATGTCAGTCACATTTTTGGTGGGGAATTTTGGGATTCACATCTTTCCCTGTGAGAATCAACTGAAATACATTTTTGTGGTTGTTTTTGACGTTCTATTATAATTCCTGACCATTTTTTGATTATCCTGATAAATGTGGAGAAAAAAAAGAAAAGAAGAGGAAGAGGAGTTGCTGCTGAAATGTGACTAGCGGTTTTAAAAAATAATCTGGAAGTTATATGGCAAAATGCCTTATGCAATGTTCAGTGTGAAAATGCAATACTTAGATTCACTTACTTCTGGAGAGGTGGCTTTGACCTGTGCTGGACCTGAAGACTTCAGCCAAGTTGTTCATGATCATAATACAAGCAAACTAATCACCAGAGGGAATTGTTGTCCAATATCCAGTGGGTCTGGGAATTCTGGGAAATTGAGGACTCATTTGGTGGCTTTTATTAATAAAAGTTCCATGCATCGTGAAAACCCTTGGCAGTTTGTCAAGGATTTTCTGAATAGTAAGAAATTTTCAGTTAATCAAAGAATGGAGCCACAAGCTTACTTTATTCAGTGGTGGATGTTTTGTTTCTAAATGATGCAGTGTTGAATACTTCATGCTCTTGGTGTCTGTTAAATGCTGTGGTTTTGAACTAATCAATTCAAAACTATGCCTTTTTTTTCTGGTCAAACTTCAAAGTATCACTTTTCATTCTCAGCTAGAAGTGAAACAAGCAGCCACTGTCTGTTTTCAAGAGATGATTCATATTTGTGAATAAAACTTCTGCTGAGGCTAAGCTTTTGGTGCAACTAAGCAGTACATCATAACTGTAAATATTGCCAAGACCTTAATGTCTTAGTGATTATAGCTGATTAGGTTTGTGGTATTGGTGCAGGCATTTGTGTTATCCTGTTTTCTGTGGAGATGGCTAACTAGACTTTGTTTTCTTAGCTACTTTGTATAAGAGACTTTGTTCTGTATGTACAAAATAAAGCCAGGCAGATTTTTTTTTAAAGATTAGTTGTGTATCAATTTTTAATCCTTTTTTTATTTATAAAGCTGTTTCTCATAACAGTCGAGTTTCTTGATTCTACCTCCTGATTCTACTTGGGAACTGTATTTTTGATATGCTTAATTCTCCTTATACAAATAGAGAAGCTCAATGGGGCTTTGGCTTTAATTTAACACGCAGCATGTGTTCTTAAATTTTGTTACTCACAGATGTATGCATGTTTCTTTGATAAGCAGGTTTTTTTCCCTCTTTTATCTTGGAGTAGGACTCTATAAATGAGCCATAACAGTACTTGGCCTTTTGCAGAAACTGAGCTGCTTGGGGTGAGTGAACATGTCTGCATGTGCTTGTATAGAGGGAAGGGGTTGATGTTTGCATCTGAACTTAGCATATTGCTCTGTAATTCATCATCTGGGATTCCAGCCTTGGCATGACAGAGACAGCGCTCTGTAAGTCAGCTGAAACACTATAGCACATTCTCCCTCTGCTGTATCCTGTGGGTTTATGACTTCTTAGGGTCAGAGGGAGCTTGGGTTAATTCAGCAAAAGAATCTTCTGACTGTGATATAAATTCCTTGGCTTGTTCATAAATTGTAAAAGAAATTCTATGGTCTGCTCCTTGTGCTTGGAAACTGGAGGCCAGGAGGTTAATTACTTCCCTAATGTTTCAAGCAACTTCCAGTGTTAACAGTTACTGGCTGTGGTTTATGCAGCTTCACAGTTGCCTTATATATAGGTATGTAAATATGTTAATTGCTGTCTCGTGTGTGTGGTTGTGTATGTATGGATTTGTCTGTGTATGGATTTGTCTATGTAATAGTTGTAAACATTTTATCTGTCTGGTATTGAAAGTGTTGCTTTCCTAATTACTTACATCCTAATCCCATCCATCGTTGGAAGGTGTGTATTTGCAGGTTAATTTTTTTTAAGAGAATTGGGTGTTTTAACTGCAATTATGTCCTTTCTAGTATCTCTAGTACCATACATTTATTCCACAAAATGCTTGCATGTGGAAACGTGGGTTAAAATGCAACCTTGTTTTGCATTTTCCAACACATTTAGTTAAAGACTTGATAAAAAGCCAGTAAGATATCTTTGAATTTACATCTGCCTTAAGTCTTGAATAAGAGGTAATACCAAGAGATTACATTAAAACAGTAAAAAAGCATTCAGATTGTGGACTTCTACATGCTTTGTGTCAACACAAGCCTACCTTTTCAATTTCTATGTTCACAATTAAAGGCTGTTTTATAAGCTTGTGAAAACATTTCATCACACTTGTCCTCTATAACTTTAGGTGCTGATTGCCTTCTTAAGGTACCTGTCATCCTCTTCGTTGAAAGCTTATCATTATGGTCCTGATTTTGGCATTGTTATCACATTTCTACGATTTGGATAACTAGGCATTTGAGCATATTTAAAATTATATTTAAGGTCCAACTGCATAAAAAATCTAGGTGCAAATTTTGTGCTTTCATGTAAAACTTCCTGAGCAATGAAACAAAATTTTAGTGATAATTACAATACAAATCATTGCTTATGAACAGTGGTTCAGTCATCTAGGAACATAAAATACTTTGAAGTAGCTGAAGGAAAGCAATTAGTTGAATGACAGTATAACTTATGATGGTGTAAAAACATCTCCAAAGTTCTAGAAACAAAACAGACAACTGTTTATTCTAGTATACAAGAAAATAACATACAGTCAGGATCCTTATTCTAGCAAGTCAGTTTATAAATAGTTTATATTTTCTTAAACTAGAAAAAGGAGAAAAAAGGGAAGAAAGCTTGAAGGAGCTTCCTCTCATATCACAATGAAGTATGTGAAAAAAATATCTCTGTATCTAGTCAGTGAACAGCTTGCAAATGTCTAAAGATAGGTTGTTTCTGTTCAATAACTTTTAAATGATCTCTCTTTTATCTACTGAATTTACAAAGGAGCCTGCAGAAGGCCTCAAAGGTAAGGATTCTGCATTTCTAAACCTTTCAGTTTATATATCATTGTCCTGTTTATCTCTAGACAACAGTTCAGTCTTTAAAAGTACCTGTAAAGTTTCATGCAGCTGTCAGCTTCTTCTTGTCTGCTGCATGAATGGAGATATGTTCTTATAAGAGAGAGATTATTTGAACACTAGTGACTTCTTTAGATCAAATGAATTATTGATTGATTAATGTGTATGCTTTAAAAGATTAGGTCGACCATTTGGGTTCACTGAAGTCATAGATGTTAATGCTCCATTCATAGGGAAACCAAATTGCTTACTTCCACTGATAGATGCAAAGAACAAAACTGGTTTATTCTTTAGAGTAACTATGTCGGTGTTTTTTTCTTTTTTTGTGACTAAAATCTTAATACCACTGCAGAACTGATATGAGTCTCTTAAGCAAGTAATAACAGTAGTTTTTTTTCGAAGCTTCACAGATTCAGATAGCCTTCTTATTTTATAGTGCCCTTTACTAGTCTTTGTAATTAATTTTGTTACAAATAGCTAAAACTTTAATTATATCATGATATTTTTTCAATCAAACAGACAGGCCAATCATTTTGTCTATTGGTTTAATTACCGGTAATCCAAATTCTCTGAATAAAGCCCAGGATTTTCAGATAACAAACCGCTTCAGCAATGAAAACAGCTTCTGTACCTCGAAGAAGAACAGATAGTTAAGTGCTTACAAGAAAGAGTATTAATAGAGAAATGTGGTTAAAACAATCTGTTTTTCTCTGACTTTGAAAAGAAGAGCATTCAAGGTTTGTTTTTTTTCTTAAATATGTGACCATTAGTGAAAAGGAAATGTATTTCCTTGTCTTACATAAAAGCAATTCAAGTTTTCCCTGTGCCTGGAAAATACACAGATATTGGAGCTCGATTAGAAAGCTTACACAGCTACGCAAGCTTAATGTTTGTTAATCGTCAGTGAAGAAAAAAAAAGCAGAAATGTTTAATCTCTTATCTTCAGAGTCTGGCAAGTTCAAATGTTGGTTAAAATGAAGAATATGTAAGACATGTCTCTAACTGACCCATACCTGACTACTGTTTTTCCATTTCGCTCAATCAACAGGATTGTTCTCCTCAAAGCAGTCAAACAGCTATACCTTTCTTTATCTAGCTGACTATGGATGTAGAATTACATGTGTATTTGGTATTTCTGAATCTTTTCTCAGCTGATGTCCACAAGTATTTTATCTTTGAAATCATGAAATTAATTGATTCTTGGCATGAGAAAGCTACTCCTATCTTGGTACTTCTATACCTTCTAAAGTGCTAAATTTCGAGTGTTTCATGATTTAAAATTAGGCAATCCAGAATTTTGCATAGTCCAGATCACTGTTTTTATTGTCTAATCCAGATTAAGACTAGTCCAGATGTCATGAAGAGAGCAGCTAGCTGCTACAGTTAGCCAAGCTTCTTCGTTACTCTCTCTTTATTTTCCCTTACTAGCATCTCTAGTCAAAATTATGATCTTCATTCAGTAGTTGGCTTTATAGCATTTTCTAGTTTAATTTCTGTTGAGATCAATTGATTCCTTGAGTTCCTTTTAAACTTCCATTTTAATTCCTAATGAAGTTCTTTGCATGTGGAAGAAGTTCAGTTCTGTGTATCTATGGCTTCTTTGTGTATGCATATTTGTACAGTGCATTAACTAAATTCCGTACAGAATGCGAACACCATGCACAGAGCAGCAGCAGCAGCTAAGCATATATGTGTAAAGCTATCGAGTATTCTATATGAACAGATAATGTTCTAAAGCACATGTCACAGATTATAGTTTTGTTATATCCGTTAACCTTTTGCCCATCTTTACTTGCTGTTGAATGCTGTCATCACCCCAGAATATCTCTTGACTAAAAAGCCTTCTTGAAATTCCCATTCTGGGCTGTCCTGTTGATTATCTGGTGTGGAGTGTTGCATGTGTGATCCAGATGGCCTCCTTACCTCCAAATTCCTCCTCAGGTGAACTGCCTTCTTTCCACCACAGTTGGATGATACCCTGCCCCAGTCTTAATTTTGGCCTTTGAAAAGGATTATACTTCACCAGAACTGTTCTGAAAATTGACATTTTGAAATAATACACTCGTAAATTTATTTATTTTAAAAAAGAAATAATCTAATCCTTATTTGTAAGTAGTTCAGCACCTGAAAATGAGCTATATTTAGAAGATTGTAAATGGTCTGTAGAAGATTATGAAGGAACACATTGCCATAATTGTTAACTTTTAACAGAAACCCGAAAAAAACCAATTTCTTGTAAGTTACATACACTATACATGATGTGATATTCAGACTTCTTCTGATGTGGGTGTTGATCTAGACCACTGGTGCTCAATACTCCCAACTGACCAAACATGGACATATTAAAAAGTATAAAAACCCCCCTTGATAATTTTGCTGCATAATTCAAGTTCTTCATTCCTTAATGCAGCCATAAAACCAGGGAATTTGTATATGAATGCAAACATACATACCTGAAAATTCTATACATGTGACTAAACAAGCTGCATGGGAGTGAGGGCAGTAAATATGATTGCAAATGTAACAGGAATAATTAGTAGTAGTACTCATACATGGTTTGAGAGAGCTCTGAGACTCCTTCTAAAACTGAGTATAGTAGTTCATCAAAGGCATACTTGAGCATGCTGTTGACCATATTCTCTGTGCTTCTTTTCCTTTTTTAAGTTTGCTAGTGTCTTCAGACACTTCATAGTGTCTTTTCAGATTAGGACTATTTGTGTGTTGCATGTTTCATTTGTCTCATTTGATAGAAGTATATTTCTCACCTTTAAAATGCATATTTAGTTGATCCTACTTGAGGTCATTGTTTCAAGGTAATCACTAACATTTTTATTTATATCAGGTTTCCACCTAATTTTGTAATTAGCTCTTTTTGTAGCTAAACACACTATAGGAGATGCAAAATACAGTGTGCAACTAGCAACACAAATTGCTAATTTCAGTCACTTTGTCTCAAAGTCTTTATTAAATGTCTAGGTGTAGCCACCAAAATCTTGAAAAACAAATATGTATTTGGTTTTGTTTTTTAGTTGTTTTACTGCCAGGGATATATGGATTTGGGAGATCTGAGTGTTAAACTTGCTGTAAATAATAACTTACAAGACTTTTGATTGCAAATGTATCATAGGAAACTCCATCCTGAGTTGAACCTGGTGTTTAACTATTTACACTACATTAAGGTTCAGTAGATATTATAATTTCAAGCTAGAGATGTGCACACATGAGGTAAAAAAAAGATACCAATTCTACCATGACACGTTGTCAGATCAAAATCCCATATGGTTTTCAATCATGGAATTGTTTTTTGTAATCCTTGTATTAGGGTTAAATTTATTATGTTAAAAGCTTTGCTTTTGATCATATAAAATCTGGAAGTAGAATGTCTAGACTTTGAATTATATTAAATCCATGGCAATTTATCCAAGGATTATTTATTTGGGGTTATTTGTACAAAAGTGCCATTAATGTGTTGAGCAGTTTCTTCTTGGACAGCAGGGACATGGCAGTCAGCTGTAACTTGAGGGTAAACATAGCATTAATTACATTTGCCTTGAATGTTTTGCTATTTTAACGATAGCCGTTGTTGTTAGTTATATTTGCATTCACAGCATTACTTCTGGGCATATTGACTGGACAAGCTGTTGAATTAAAATGTATTTAACATGACAACTGGATTTTCATACTATGCTAAAGCAGAAAGCTGGGTGAAATGTTGAAGTGAAAAGTAGAGATCCTAATCTCATTTGTGATATAGTGACAGAGTTGCAAACAATGAAGTGGAAGGTCAGACCTTTTTTCATATATTTTCAAATGCAAAATGTTAGACTTGAAGGTTCATAGTGTATTTGAAAATTACAAGATTTTTTCCCCCTTTGTGTTATCCATATTCTTAAGTATAAATCGTTTAAAAAACAAACAAACAAACAAACCAGCCCTCACTTTGGGAAAGAATACGTTCAGAAACTTACTCTACTAGTGACTGCAATGAAAAGGCATTGTAGTAAAAAAACAGTTAACTGATTTACTTAAGTATGTTACCCCTGGTGTCATTGTCTTCAAACAAGATATTTATCTCTGTATTTATATAAAAATGCAGAGTGCAAATGGCGTAGTCATTTAATCGACATCAACTACCTGATGTGTGCCCTCTCTTGGTATCATATCATCACACATTGTCTCCTTATTGCTTGTAGCAGTAAATCCAAGAAGAAGTTGTAGTTTGTTAGAAGGGAAATACCTTTCTTTCAGATAGAAATACATGACTTGCAACAGCATTTAATTTGCTTAATTATTCTTACTTTTAATCTCCTTGTAACAGATCCATTTCTTTACAAAAGTTTTATGTCTGGAAATTTATTGTGCATAAGTTGATGAGATGTTTAACATTCCAATGCTTATAATAGATTTTTTTTTTGTGGTCTTTGCTAGATTGCAGACAAATGTGAAAGCTCTCATGGACAATGTCACCTTCCCAGGAGCTTTTATCACATCGTATTTGCTTTCCAGTTTTCCTTGGTGACAATTCTCAAGTTTGTTGAAGCACAAAACTCTCTAATTTATGGACACTTGGGATATTTCTATATGAGACATTGCACTTCAGCCAACCTGCATGTGTGGGATATGTACATTTGCCATTCATAATTTCAAACCTGTTGATTCTCTGTTGTCATCTTACGCCATTTGCATCACACAGTATTAGAGAAAAGATCCATTACTCCCATTTATTTCACAGGACTTAAACTGGAATAGACTGCATAAGACTTGGGGAACACTTATTTCCCCAATATTCATTGACAAATCTGGTATTGCAATCATTTTTACAAGAAACTGACTGGTAACATGAATCGTGTTTGCCTAGTCTAGTTATGAAGCAAAAAGGGAAATTAATTTATACCAGACATAGAGAAGTTAACAAGCAGCATTGTCATAATCTTGTCAAAATCGGCTGTCTGTAAATTCAGACATAGAATCTGATTTAGTTTCCTAGGCTCTTGATACAGTAAAGAGAGAAAAAGATGCGTTAACCAAAGGCAATTCATTCAGTTCTGATGGGCGACAGTTAGGCCCTTTCCAGATAGTAGTTCATCCTAACTTTTATCCTTAATTTCACTGGAATTCAGAACAACTAGTTAAACTTAGACATTATATTTTCACATAGCTGATAACAAATGAGGGGAATCTTTCTCTTGTTCACAAATCAAATAATTTTAAAATACAAATCATTTTTTACTCAAAACAATTACAAATATCCACATATTTTTTACACAGTGGCACAAACTCATCTTTGGACTGGTTACAGAGAGACTAAGAAATTTATTCTAAGAAACTTGACAGTTCCAAGTGCAGATGTATTTTAAATGACTCACCGTTAGCTTTGCAAAATCCCCAAAATCTTTGAGGTCAAAGGTAACTTACAGATTTAAAATGTGTATACACAGAAAGAGTTGCTTATGTAAGCTCAAAGGCACACATTTATTTTGAGCATGCAAGCCACAAAGATTAGGCAAAAGAAAAAGCATAAAAAGTGAGAGCAACAGTAAAATTACTTGGATTCATCTCTTAAGACTTTTTTTTTCTTGACAGTTCCTAGTGACACAAATGCATGAGAAGTTGCATATATAATTTAGAAAAATAGGACATCACCAAGCATCGATGTCAAGTCAAAGCTTGTGATCTGTGTTACATAGCAAACTCAAATTTTGGAACAGCAGAGGGTCTTGAAAACTTAAAATATATAACAGCTGCTCAAAGTCAGTCTTTTTTAGCGTGACATGTTGACATGAAGTCATACTGTTACCCTCTACTGGCATCTACTGAAAGCTCTCAAGGCTTTACACATTCGATACTGTGGTCTCCATGGTTAATTTCTGAAGGACACTGTTAATCCTTCAGACAAACTCAAAACATCCTTGGAAAGCAAAAGTCTTCCTTTCATTTTAAAGAGACTTGGGGATGGAGGAAGAGAGGGAGGAGGGGTACAACTCCTACCTGTCAACGCTCATCTGCTTACAAACTGTTGAAAGCTTTAAATTCTACATTCAAAAGCCCTAGAACATAAAAATGTCATTTGAATTAATTAAATATTTGAGTACTGACAACTGTTGGAGTGTTTGAATTTCGAAGGCATGAATTAAAGACATCGAGGGTCATGAGAGAGGGTATCATATTTCAAATTGCTCAGCGAAAACACAGCTATAACTCAGTGATTGTAGTCATCCTTAAAAAAAAAAAAAGCAACCAAATTTCCACAGTTGTCCTTTCTGAGAGATGGCAGAATACAAGAGAGAAGGATATTTGTGCTTCAGAAGTACTTTGCTATGTATTTTTTTGCTGCTGTAATTTACACAGTTACCTAAACAGTAAGAACAATCTGTCTAATAAAGAGGGGTTTTTTTTAATCCCCTTGCTTAAATAGTCATCTAATCTCAACTGCCCTCAATCTCTACACAAAGTTTCTCTGTCTGGAGATTTTATATCCAGCAGTGACTATCAATTGATCAGCTGTACTGTAGTCACAGTCAGTCCTTTTGAAGAACTGTTTCTGTAAGTTATCTCCATTACATATTTTTTGTGATCCTTTGGCATCCTCTTCCCAAGAAAGAAAACATTCAGTATCTTCCCCCTGAACAATCATGGAGAAGAGATGAGGAGGAGGTTGAGGCTTCCTTTCTCCAAGTCAAAATGAGTATCTCCATTATCAGGGATCACAGCTTTAAATGCTTGTCTGTGTTCTTGCCACTGTCCTACACTGCTGTTTGGCATATTGGTGAAAGACATCTGATTTTTTTTTTCTTTTTAAACTGTAAAATATAGCTAATCTTACCTATTTTCCAGGATTCAGTATGAGTGTTAATAAGTGTTTTACATTTGGACCGTGTTATATCTCTCTGTACATCCAAAGATTCATTCATGAGTGGAAAGAAAGCCATGCATTGGCTTAATAGACATTGCTTTTCAAATAAAGGTTTGTTACACTTTCAGCATTATGACTGTGTATAAACAATTAGATTTTGTTAATAGAAAAATAGTTATTATATCTTAATTTGCTTTGTGGTTTTGAACTGTGCTTTTTGTAGTAGAAAAAACTTGATAGTTGCTCATAAAGGGTTCAGTACAGAAAGAGAAGGCAATCCACTCAGATTCCAGTGCATTGCCTGAACAGTTAAGTTTAAAATGCCAGTGGGAATGATAAAGCTTTATTGTTTCTTCCAAATTAGGGAGCTAGCTTAGAAGCTCTTCACTCTTTGATTTCAAATAGCTTGGTATCCATGTTACACTACTGTGAGTTATGAGTTTGGGAATATCAACCTTTTGTTTGTTTGTTTGTTTTTCTTTTTTAATTTTTTATTTGTTAAATGATGTCATTTTAATGGAACATTAAACTACATGACTTTAAGATATGCGATGCTGCAATGGAGATGCTAAGATCCTTCTGCTTCCATTTCAATCGTAAATCTCAATGCAAATGTTGCAGAGACCTTTCATTAACTGTCTTATGACAGTTCAGATACAGCATTAAAGAGTAGATTTTATATTTCATTGGGGTTCTGTCACCTAGAGGGCTCTAAAAATGACCAAATGTGAAACCGAAGAAATATTTGGGAGCAGTTAATGCGTAACCATGAAAGTGATCATGTGCAAGTTACTGTAGAATGTGGTTTGAGCAAGGGCAGTAGATGTTCTCTTTATTTCCCCACACCTCCCCCCTCCCAGAAGCTGTCTGTGTGATACATTGCTGGAACACAAAAAAAGCAGCAAATATTTTTTTTTTTAACCCTGTATCCTCCTTAGATGGACCTTTATTTGTAATTTTCCTGATGCTTAGATCTTTTGTTTGAACTCAATGTGGGGAAAAGACCAGGAAAAAAAAAGCCCTTCTGTTTGACAAATCACCGTGCTACAAGGCCTTCATATGCTGAGACCATATTTATGGATTCTAATGCTTTTCCTGTTTTCAGGTGAACGTCCTTACCAGTGTCCTTACTGTGACAAAGCTTTCAGCAAGAATGATGGACTGAAGATGCATATTCGCACCCATACAAGGGTAAGTGTAGCCTAGTTCTTATGGTTACTTGAGGAATGTGTATGAGTCACATATGGAGAAGAGTAAATAATGAGTTTTGTGTAGAGATTAGGTTATACCAACCAAGGTGTTTTATACTTATCAAAATAAGAGACAATAATTTAAGACATTAACTGTTAAAATCTAATAACTCCCTTACTGAGCTTCTGTTTTTCTGTGGTCCATTTTCTTTTATGTTTAAATAGTAGCAGTACTGACTTCTTTTAACCCATGGTTAGTTATATATATATAAAAATGTTTATGATTGTTTATTGAGTAAGCAGTTCACTTTTCCTGAGACTCCAATATCCAGTGCTTTCATTTTTTTTCTGTCTCCTTAAAAATTCAGTCACTGTGGGCTTTGTAGAGACTGTACTTTACTAACTGATGATAAATATTAATCTGCTGAACAATTTTATTTAACTTTTATGTATCTGAAGGCAAAATAAAAGAGAAATTGCAAATATCTCCAAGATTAACTTTGAATCTTGAGTCTCAGCACAAAGGTTATCCGTTTTAGGGAAAAATAATGGTTGTATATTTACTAGAGGACAAAGGCCAGATCTTGACTCCACTCAGTCAGCAAAGAGATGAAGAGCTGTCTTCAGACAGACAGATGTGAATTTCCTTAGTAAAAGAAGATTTCCAGGTGAAGTTAAGCTGGTCTAGCGTTCCGTATACTACCTAAATCTGTCCTTCCCATCTACTATAAGAAAACAAATAAAAAGTTAGAAGTAAACTGTAGCTTTTAGTAGTAATCCCTTGGGAGCTGTTACTGTTTAGAGAAGTTGAGGCAGCCTTGAGATCAAACAAAGAGTTTTTTATTAGGAAATAGGGAGAGTATTAGTTAAGTTAGTAGTCTCCATATGCAAATCTGCACACTGAATAGCTTTCTAAATAGGTAAAGATAAGGTAAAAAACATTTGTTTAATTTTCTACCACTCTACCTAGGTCTTGAGGGTATTAACCAGAGGTTAAGCTTGTGTTTGCCAAACTTTAGAAGTTATGTGTAGTTTGTGCAATGCTTCATAAGGACTCACAGGGAGCAGGCTAGTCGCATGTTGTTAGTTTCTCTTTTCCAGCTGTTAAATCACTTTAAAAAGTGCTATAAAATCTTTTCTGTTGTTTCTCTCTCATATTGTTGGTTTTGTACCATGAGAAATTTTGTTACTATATATGTTCTACTGTGGCAGTGAATGAGAGGAGTGGTAAACAAGACCAGGTCTGAAATAGTGCCAATTGTAATTTTTCCTGATTTGTCGTACAGCTTGAATGCAAACAAACAAACCAACCAGCCTCTGTAGAAAGAAAAATAGAGGAAAAAAGAGAATAAGAATAGGTCTAATAAATTAAGTAGAATAGAAAGCAAAGCTTTTTATGAACTTTCACAGATTTTGAAGTCAGAAGGAGTGATAATACCGGGTCTGTTCTTTGCAGAACATTATCGATACAATGCTGTAAGGTAATAAGCTGTAGTTTAATTGTTCAGATTAGTAAATATTACTACAGGTATTGGAGAATAAGCATATATTTTATGTGTTGCTGATTCAGACATAAGTGAAAGAGTATAGAGTGCCAAAGGGAGTTTGGGTATTTGGAAGAAATAAGAAGGAAGAGAGAGAAAGAGCAAATAGAGGTCTGTTTAATTGAGGCCATTATTTATAAGAGCACTTGTGTGCTTAGCAAGAACAGGAAAACTTATTTAATGGTTTTAGTAGATTGATGCCTGTCAGGAACGTAGTGGTTGACATTCAAGATCTCAGTAAGAGACACTGGAAAGCTGAACTAATTGATACTGGTGTGTTGTCTGTGTGTGATTTTTAACTTTAGTGTGTTGAAAGAAAAAAAAAACTTAGAAAATTAATATTCAGGCAACAAACAAAACTTCCTCTTTTAGTAAACAACTGTTTAGTATGCAGGTTATGTAATAGTTCTGTAATATCAAGATCACCTGCCTTGAGGCAGATGTTGCTTTGCTATATATGTTAACACCAGGCAAGTCTGTCTTTATTGCCTGAGGTTTTCTCCCTGTTTCTTGTTTCTATTGGTTCATTCTCAAGCAAGTAAATTCTACTTACTGGAGAAAAAGGTGGAAGTTCTCCAGAAGTCTTGCTCCTTTGGTCAAATTTTCTCTTTATTCTGTTTTGTAGAGGTGATTAAGAGTTATGGATATTAAGATGGTTTATGAGATTGATAGCCTGATATCTTTGTATGTAGTAGTGATAACTGAATTTCCAACTTTCAGCATTTCAGGTCTTTAACCAAGAACAATATAAACTGAACTGAAAATTCTGAATTATTCACTTAAGTCTTTTTTGCTCTGATTTCATGCTCAGGATAGCCCTGCTTCAATTCTTCATTATGGAAACTAGAGACTATGTGTATGTTAACAAGTAGTACAATGCAATAGTAGGTATATAAAGTGAAACAATCGGTGCTGAGGTCATGGTGTTTATCTTGTATATTTTTTCAAGGATTTTATTGCAGATTATGTGTAGTCTGGTCCTATGGACTCACTGCTCAATAGCACCTCCTGGATTGCATTAAACATCCTGGTCTATTTTTTTTCCAAAAGGAATCCGGGTTGTGCAAACCAAATCATTTTGGAAGCATGCACCAAAGCACAATAACAGAGAACATCTGGGGAGTGTGCTTCAAAAGCACACATCTGAATATAAACTAAAGGTGGTGTATTCTAACTGTATTATGTAAGATATTTTCCAGTGAAGAAAGATTATACATGTGCAGAGATAGCTTGACACTTCTCAGCATACGAATGTATTACAACTTGTTCTGTGATCCTGAGCAATTGAACTGAATATAAAACTAAAGATCTGGAAATAAATAAAAAAAAAAAGTGGTGTGTTTGACAGTATTTATTTTTGTAAGAAAAAGAAAGACTAGGATGGCACACTTGAAATTTCTCTCTTCAGGCATCTGATGTGTTGACTTTACAAAAGATTGTAAGGATGCTGGATATTCCTGTTCTTACCCTTTCCTGCACATACGTTTTATTTTGAGTTTTATTCTTTCAAGCAAAATAACTATTCAAAGAATAAGTAACCAGATGTATAAATCCAGAAAGTATTTTTATATCAGATATCAATGTGGAAATAAGCAAAATCATAGCAGCCTTGCTCAAGGGCTATTCTTGTAAATATCTTGAAAAAAGAATCTGATCTTTTGGACAGAAAGTAGCTTAAAAGTAATGACATTCAACAAGGAAAATGTCATTGTAGAGATTAAAGCTAGATATATTTTACTAGTGGGAATAGATGCCAAACCTGATCCTGCAGGTCAGGGAAGGCTGCTGGAAAAATCGTTGTAGAAAGTTGATTAAGGTCTGGCAGCTGCTAAACTTGAGTACAACCTGGGTGGCCACAGGTGTCAGCTCAAACTCTGGAGTAAACAGAGAAGGTAAGCCAAAACCCCCACTGACAATGCACGGAGAAGAAAATACTAACCACCTAATATTAAAATGTCGCATGAGTATTGATTTATTTCTATGAAAGTTGATGTGTTTGGTTTATGGTTTGGGTATTTGGTGTGGGTTTTTTTTCTTAAGAAGCAGTATAACAGCCTAAGAAAACATAAGTGAGGAACTCACTCCAGTTCTTGATGAAATGAATTTACAGACCATATCAGCTTTGAGGAAATACTTGCATACAGTGCAGTAAACTTCAGTACTTTCCTAAGGCTTTATTCAATGTCTGACATAATATTACATAGTTTGAGATTACACATGTAGAGAAATCATTGTATGTTACTGTAAAATAATAGTTAATGTTTGGAAATGTGATTATAGGTAGGTGCCCAGAGTTATTGTCATGTCAAATTGATGTTTTTATTACTTCTGAAAATAGAAGTTTTTATTACAGTTTATTTCAGTTAAATACATGTTGATGGTAAACAGTAGAAGCTGTTTGCAAATGATTTTTCAACACTTAGTTTGAATATTTCATACTTGGAAAGTATAACAGATAGGTGTAATTTTTATAGCTTGTTTAGAAATCTGATTTCTGGTGGTTGGAAGGCTACTGGCTTTCATGCTCAGATTGTATGTTTCTCAGGTAATATTTAAAAATTAGAGAAGTTACAGCATATTAGTTAGTACATTTCTTTGTTTCATACATAAATGTCTTCTGTTTAAAAATGCGCAGTCCTTTAAGCAAGTTCAAAAAAGCACCTAATGTTCAGAGATTATACTGTAAAGTTTAAAGCAAATGAAGTGATAAGCATTCTTTTGTAATTTTTCAACTACTTTCTCCACACTTGAAATGCTTGGCTAATGTGCATATTTTTATACATATATATATGTGTGTGTGTGTGTGTGTATCTGTTGCACGGAACTGGTTGTTAGATTGCATTTGATGTTTTGTAGATTCTGGACACAATCTATTAGTACTCACAATACTGTTTTAGGAGGCTTTTTCTCCTTTTTTGTTCATTTGAAGCTAGGCAACTTGGATACTGTCAGCAGTGCAGCCTCAAAATCACAAGGATTGATGTGATTAACTGGCCTGAGTATTAGATACGTTTTGAAGTCAACTCTTGAACTCCTTAATCACACAGTTGATTTGTTATTGGTGATTGAGTATCTTTAATCTGAAGCTTTTATGAATATGCCTGCATGGGCTGCAGTCACATAAATGACTTCAGCGTGAAGATATTCTTAGAAGTTAAGGACAGAAAGCCTGACACGGTATACGTGAATTAGCCAATTTTGAGTTAATTTTGAGTCGTATTTATGAATTTCATGGGAATAGCTTTAAGTCATGCTAAATATGGAAGTTAGGCACTCTCCTGTCTAAGTTCTTCAAGTCAGTGCTTCAGCTTGCTGCTGTCTTCATCCAGGTCCTAAGTTAAACAGTCATTCCAAGGCACTCATTTGGAACTTTATACCAGCTTCTCTATACTTTTTTTTTAACCCAGAAGAAAATAAGAATAAAATAATTATTAAAAAATGAAATGCAAAGAACAATACGGACAATTGTGACATAATTTCACCTGTTCTGTATTTCCCAGGAAATATTTGAGCTTAAGAAAATTTTTTAAAATGTCACGTGTTCTAGAAACAGCAGACACACTATTGCTCAAAAGGAAAAATCACATTGGGTACTAAATATCATTGTGTATACACATGACAATGTGTAATGCAATAACATGAGGTGTTGATTGAATTCTGATTTTTTTTTCTTGAATATTAAGATTTTCTCTATATTTTCCTGCTGGTGAGACATGATTGAGTTCCCAAACATCCATCTAAGTATGATGACTTTGCCAGTGCCGTGGTTTCCTTGCCTGTGGAATCTGTGTTTGTAAACAGAGCATAGAAGGTTTTAATCCCACCACATCTATATTTTCACACTCATTTTTTATGTAATGTTGACTGATGGTTCTCTTTTCCTCATAGAGTGAATATGTTTGGGTTTTTTGTTATTGATACTGTTCTTTTTCCAAGATCAACATCTATTGAAATTTTGTCATGGCTGATTAAATAAAGCCTCCTCCACTAAATCTTAGAGGCAGAAATTACTTTAATGCTTTAAAAAGCATCCAAAGAAACAAACATTTACAGACTGGAGGTAGAAAATAGGCAGGACTACTGTGGAAAAAAGGGAAGTTAATGGTATAGTAAAGTTCAACTAATGGCGTATACTAGAGATTTTGGAGAAATATGTCTTTCATTACAATTTTTATTGCAAGAATTTCAGATTTTTTTTTCAGGTTTTGAAGAAAATAAACCCTTAAAACAATGCATTGAGACCTTTTTAAACAAAAACATCAGTCACTTTTAATAAAAGTGACTTTTCAATTTAAATTTGCTAAAATCCTTTCATACTTGTTTCAACAGGAAACTTTCTGTCCCTGATCAAGTTAATGGAAGTATTTTTTTAAAGGATTTTACTTCTCAACTGAGGAAATGTGTACTTGTAAAGTGATTTTTTTAATGACTTTTGATCATTATAAGATTCAAATCCTTATCACTTCTGTAAAGTTTTAAATTCTCATCAGCCTTTGTCTTCCTGTGTAAACATTAGTAATTTAATGCAAATCTGATAGTTTAAGTAGATCTTTTGTTGCAGGCAAGCCACTTGGTATAACTTCTAAAACCCTTCCAATTACTACAAGAGCATCTTTTTAGTTCTTGCTCATTTGTCATACTTAAATACAAAACTGGGCTCTATTAACTCACACCATCTGTGATCTGAAGTTACTTAGCCTCTCTTCTCAACGGGGGATGTGTTGCTAGCGGTGATGACCTAGCAGAAAGTATCACTGACATTAATCAGCTTAGTCTTTTTTTTTTTTTAGGGCTGAAATGTAACTAAACATCAGCTACATAGACACTCTTGTTTTCAGTAGGCACTTTACTATCTTTCCTACTGTACTACACCTCAATTCCCAGCCTTTTGATTAAGATGAAAGCTGGGCTTGAGTAATACACTGCATGTCACCACTTCATTGATAGTGAAACTACCCATCACTCTTCTTAAATGTAGAAAAACCTGTGCCTTGACACTGGCATTTGCTGAGGCTCAAAGGTCTGTTACCACAGCTGCTAACAGGTTTCCTTGTGAAGAATGACTTGCTTGGCCTGATGCTCAGCATGTTCTGACACTTTGGAGAGTTTCTAGACCAAGCAGAAAGATCCGTGTGATTTTCTAGGGCTTCTGTTACTCATTCATCACTGTTTTGCTTAACTTTGGGTAGAAGTTTGCTGCTAGTGAGGCTGCAAGGTAGGTTGCAGGTTGCCTGTAAGTGTGCATTGTGAACACTGTGTTGGGCTGCCTCCGGTTGGAGTTTTTTCAGGCCCCTGAGATCATGCTTTTCAGGCTGTTGTCGCTACAAACCTTCCCTGTTCAGGTATGTTTTTTTGAAAGGATGATAACCTGTTCTGGGTCACCATCTTTTATATGTGCTGTGTACATCTGACTGAAGAGCTCCTGAGTGTGGTTTGAGGGACACATGAGCATTAATAACAAGTAATAATTAAAACAAAGTGTTACTGCTATTATGAAAATGTTTAAAACACACAAAACAAAGGTTTTACGTGAAATATGCAGATGATTCAAACTTCATTTCATTCCCTCAGTGCATAAGTTGCCCTTTAGATAGTGCTTCCTGGAGTCTGTAATTGTCACTGTCCTGTTTTGCACGCAGGTAACACCACACTGCCTTTTCTGTATTTTCAGGTTGGCAAAGCTGAAAGATTGCTAGGATTCTGTTTGAAAGGTCAGCTTCTGGTAGCTGCAAGCCTGACTAGTAAACTGTTAAAAAAGGATTCTGGAGTAACATTATGTAGTCATCAAGCTCACTTTCTGAGTAATGTAAAGCTGCAGTCACTGTAGTAAATTAATTTAACCAAAAAAGTAAAGAATAAGGTCTCCTGCTTGTGGATTCAGCTCAGTTTTAACTTGCTCCTGCCACCTTTGAAAGAGTTACTAGAATGGTTCTTAATTCTCGTTTATTTGAATCTTGAGCTGTGATTTATTTGAGTGTAGTAGTGTCCAGATTGTTTTTCTTGCTGTTACTGTTGAGCTCATGACATAGTTCTAAATTTGTAAAGTTATTCAGAGGTACTCTTACTGAAGTCATTCATGTTTTACGTGTGTAATAAGTTTTACCAGGTTTTACAGAAACAACCACATGCACTAGTGCTAAGCTAATATACATAATGTATTTATATTTCTAAGGGAGATACATCAGTTAGCAGTTCAAATAGTCTACATTTAAGTATTTCCATCTGCCGTGGTTGCAGGATATTCTGTACACATGTTCTATCAATCCGTTCAAGGTGGTGTTAAAGGACCTTGAGAGACTATTGTGTTCTGATGTCTTTCTAATGCAAACCACAATTTGCACAGAATCTAAGGTAGTCAATTATGATTCAACTATCCACAGACAGATGATGTGTATACTGCAGGCCCTGTTTTATTTGTCATAGTTGTTAAAATGTTGAATTCCTCTCAGTTTTAATGTAGTGATGTGAAAATTGTCGGGGACAGAAGCTTCTAAGTTAGCTTTACAGTCTTACGGTGAAACACCTTCCAGAATACCAAGTCTCATTTTGGCTCTCCTTTGACCTTTCTTTGTTTAGAGACAGAAAGGGTCTAAATCTTGATATCCATATTTCTGTTTGTACCTAGTATACTTAAAATTGTAATATTAAATCACTGTGGTACCACCTACATCCGGTGTCACTCACTCTCCCTGCGCTCTTCTTCATTTGTATCATCAATAGAAGAAAACACATGTAATCCTTTAGCTTTGCTGGCACTATAGCCATGGCTTGGCAGATGCTTTTTGAACAGAGGGTAGATTTATAGTACTAGCAATTAGCAGTTGCTAACTTCTCTAAAGGCAGACTCCCCAGTGATGTCCTGTTTTGTTGATAGCAAGTTTTTTCCTTTGCTTCATGTTTTAAATGTCTCCAACTTTTTTTCTAATCTCATCATTGGTGCCTATTCTCCTTTTGTGATGGCATTAGCTTTCTTTCAGACTTATATGAGGTTTTTTTTCAGTTCATGTTTAGCGCGGTGATGGTTATGCCAAGTCAGTATCATCTTTTCCATGTTAGAAATACTGCCTTCTCCGAGTATTGTGCTGTGGAAATCTGACGTGAAGGGAAGAAGGGGAAGAGAGAAAAAGCATAGAAGATTTTGTTTTGAAGAAATTAGTTTCTGAGAATGACGTCTTCTTTGAAACTGTCAAAAAAGTCTTTTTCTCCAGAGAGATACTTAGGGCCAAGTTTTGTTCTGGACAACACTACTGATTTTACTGAAACGAACACAGATGTGAATGAAGGGCGGCTTAGCTTAGGGGAGAGGGGGTTTGTGTGAATAACAATTGTCTGCTGAAGTCACTGGAATATACAGATGTAAGGAATCTAAAATTAGATCAAAGACAGCTTTGAATGTGTTTCATGCACTACATATGTGAATTTGAATATAAATGCCAAAGGGATGGTTAGATAGACCCTTTTTTTTTTCCATAGAACATAATACAAAGAGCCAAACATAACCTTGGGGAAGATAATACAGCCCAGGCTTGTGACTTCAGCTTCCCAGACTTTATAATGTCTCTTTCTTCAAAATGGAATCCTGAGGTCCACATATCTCTGAACTGAATAAGTTAATCATTATCAAGGTAACTCTTCAGATACCTGAAGAACAAGATTATAAAAATTAAGCAAGTCCACCTGGTATAGTTTGCAATAATGAATGCTTTCATAGGTGTTTAAGATGTACATATCATATACTTTGCAGTTTCTGTGGAACAACTTACACAGAGAAAGGCTGTTTTCAGAGAACTTGTTAACCACAATGCAAAACCAATTAAGAGGGTGTCGTGGAGACCTGCTTTTCCTGTGCCTTATTTGTATAGTTCCTTAAAAATTTCAGACCTGCTTCTTGAAGTCCTCAGTCAAGTCTAGCAAAATTCTCTGTGACATGAAGCTTTTGGTCTGAGTGATGATTTTTTAAGATCAGCACAGATTCTTTTTAGGTAATTTAAGTTTTACTCTATACTGAAGAATCATGGAAATTAGAAAATTAGGATAATGGTGATACTCACAAAGATGATAAATGTGTAAGGAGAACCTTGCACAGAAATGCTCAGTAGTGGCTTTCTTTTAGGCCAGTTGATTAGATGGAACTGGGCACTGTGTACTCAGCCTTATCAGTAGAAGGATTTGTCTTGCATCATACTGAAAAGCACTTTATCTCATGATGTCCTCATATCTGAACTTGAAATTGCCAATTGTTTTTCTCTACATATACAGTTTATGACCTGGTTTTGGTGTCCTAGAGGATTCTTGCCACTACAAGTTGAGGCATTTCTGTCGGTGTCACTGCCTTTTCTAGGAAACCTCATGGGAAGGCACTCCAAAATGAAGAACTCGGTCTTCACCTCCACTGAGATCTCTGGACCTGCAAAGCAAGAGCTTGGGACATATGTATAATAACACTGACTTACAGTCCATTGTATTATGTTTATGGTTTATATTGACTACCTGACAGGATGTAGCAATCTGTGGAGAACTGATTGTCCCCTACATGCTGGGAACAGGAATATAAAAGCTAGAAAATTTCTTCAGTTTGTAGCTTCAACACCTAAGCTGAATTGTTCCTTCTCATTTATCCTTGGATCTCACATTATTTCCCAAAAGACGGCTAAGGTTACTGACAATTGTTTGTTAATTCATAAGCTTAGCATTTTTATTGCCTATTGATTTACAGTCTTCGTTTTCAGTTTAATTTAGTAAAAAATATTTACTTTGTTGCCTAAAATACCCATCTTTTGATCTTAAGCAATGCAGAATTAGGGACCACAGAAAAGTAGAATGAGGGCAAAAAATGTGTAATCGTTTGATTAAAAAATAAAGTACCAACATTTTAATGAGGCTGAGTGCAGTGCCATAATACTAACTTTTGCATTTAATTGTTTTATTTAAATGTAGTTTTCCACATGGTTCTTTTGTAACTTTAGTGGAGTAAAGGAAGAATTACACCTTATATATAAGTTTCTCTATTAAGGAAGAATTTCACGTAAGAAAATCTTTATGTAAGTGGTTTTCCATATGCATGTCTAATAATTTATTTGAGGTCAGCAAGCTTGCAACTTTTAGAACATTGTGTGTTACAGTAGCTGCTAACCAATAGTTCTAATGAAAATACAGATGGCTTGGTTACAATCTGCATTTCTTTTGAGATTCTGCAATGAATATGTGATTAACCTTCTGTCACCACTGTTCAATATAAGTTTTTTCTCTACCACAAGCTTTTGTTGTACCCAACGCTTTCTCTCCTCACCTCTTTCCGTGCTTGGAAACCTGCTAAAAACCCTGAGGTATTTTATAGGCATCTTGCTTGTCTTTATGCTTGAAGCCTTTGTGGAGGATAAAGGAAAGTACATTGGAATTTTATGTTTCTGTACCTTTCACATTACAAAAAGCAGACTCCCAAAATGGCTGGATTTGAAAGACTGGAACAGATAATTAATTCGTAAGTGGGTGTTGAAGTGGAAACTGTCAGGCCACAGCTTTCCCAGCTTTTACTTAATCATTTGAAAGTCGTTTTCTGTTGTTTTCACTGAATTTAATCCCTTAGAGAAAATGTAAAACTTGCACCATCCAGCATGGAATTCTACTCCTTTAATGACTAGGGCTCTGTGTTGACTCACTTTCACTCACTTTTACTTACTGTTGTCACTTCATACAGGAAAAGCCGTACCAATGTTCAGAGTGTAACAAGGCCTTCAGTCAAAAGCGAGGCCTGGATGAACACATGAGAACCCACACCGGAGAGAAGCCGTTTCAGTGTGATGTGAGTTGATCCGTCCCTTTCTCTTGACTTCAATGCAGCAGCAGGTCTTCAGTGCAGTGAGACTACAGCCTTGTGCCTTTTGGCTGTGGCATAAAGTTACACTTCATATGGTCTTTGATTGCCTAACTAATGAAAGACCAGTCAGGGAATGTTATGTACCCTCTTCAGTTGCCAAGAACATTGCACACCCTTTTGTTTTATGGTTTTGGATCCCATAAGAGTTATTTTCACCATTGTTAATGCAATTTGGATGTTACAAATTCATGTTGGTTGGATTCCTGTATGAATTATATGACAGGTTAGTAGATGGAGATTAGCTTATAGAGGAAAAGGTATTTAATTTATTACATGGAATCTGGATTCTCATGATGTTGTTGAGAGACAGAAATATAAACTCACCATTTCCAATTTTTGTTTAGTGAAATCTGGTCAGTTATTTTCATCTGCTTATAGATGGGTTTTTTTTATTGCTTAATGAGGTAGCTGTGGATGCTATGTTTGCTTGCAGTGCTGAAATGCAGCGTATTATATCACAGTTCAGAGGTCACTGTCAGGTGTCTTTCATTCAGTATATCCCATCCTGTATACAACATATCTCAAAGCTTTTGAAAGGTAGATGGGGAGGCTGAATGGGCAGAATATATTGGAAAGGACTATCTTTCAGAGTTGTAAAATGCCAGAGTTTAAGTTGTTGCTTGAGGATATAGAGAAAGGCATCAGAATAGGGTATAGAATTAGTATGTTTTATATATGCTAGTATATGTATATCACAAAAGTGCTTTGTTTTGTCGTACCAACTCTTAGTGAACCTGTTACAAGGGAACGACCCAGTTTCAATTATATCCTTGATGAATCAGTCTGAAAGTTGTGAATTTGTTTCCAAATTTTTAAATTAGATGCAAAATTAGAATAACTACTTGGCATGAAGTTCACAAGGGTCTGTTATTTCATCTGTCTTTTAACAAATAACCTGGTGACTTCAGTGAGAATAAAATGTATTGATTTAATGAAAAATTTCAGCTACAACGTTTTGATGATGTCTTCAAGTCAGGTTATTTGATATATTTTGGGATCATTTCAGTCTGGCTCTAGGTTGTGCCATGAGGATCTCTCTAGTTTCAAATCATCAATAATCTTCTAGCTTTCAGATTGCTATACTGGTTATCAGCTATTGGCTGGCTTGCATTGTAAATGCAAGTTTTCGCACACTGTGGATCTGAGATTAACTGGTCTTGAATTCATAGTGTGCTTTTTTCACCCCAGTTTGAGGTGGTGGTTATATTTCATTATTTTTTCTTTCTTTAATAGAAAATAGGAGCTATATGAAAACATATTTTTCTGTGACGACTGTTCCTTCAGCGTTCCTCGTTAATTAGAACTGTATTTGCTAAAATCATAATATTTCTAGAAACAGCTGTAATTTGTTTGTGGTCCTCGTTCTTCTCTGAGAATTTTTACATATTTTCATTTACTGCAGATTTTTTTATACTTTAAATTACCGCCATATTCCATCAGATTATTCTTCAGCACTAGTCTTTTGCCAGCTGCACATTGCAGAGATTGCTGGTGGTTTGGGGTTTGGACATAAACAGCGCTTGACTCTACTATTCATTCATACATTTCAGTTGCCTAGGTGCCTACCACAATCTGCTGCTGAATGCACTTGGAGAGTGTTGAAAGTTTTGTTTTGAATAGTCACTCCTTATTTCATCTGAGCTCCACTTCTGCAGATGCTGGAGGCCTGGTTATATGTCACCGAAAGCAGACCATTCCTCTAGAGCTGTCTTGCACGTTGCATATTACCAGGTGTTTCAGCAGAAGTTACAGGAAAACTGGTAGTGGATGGTTATGGAAAAATGTACCCATGGGAGACATTTATTGTTGTCTGTCGAATAGTAAAGACTGCTTTTTACACTCAAATATTCTCACCTACATTTTTTTTTATCCTGCTAAAGATAGCTGTAGTTGTTGTCATTATTTTTCTTACAACGACTTGAGTGGTAATTTATGGCAACAGCTTCCACAAATTCTTAACTGTGGAAAGGGACTTTGCAGAGGTAAGAGGTGTCAGGTTACTACCATGGAATTTCAATAACTTTTAGTTCTTTGGTTAACAGAAAGGGTTAATAGTTATTCCATTCATTATTTTTTGTATGTATGCCATGTTCCTTCTTAGTCAACTCCTCTGAAGTTGTTTCTCTTTCCAACATTTTGCATGACAATTTCCCATGTTCATAATAATTTTTTGTTACTATTTTCTGGATCTTTTTTTCCCCATTTCCTTTTGCATGTTTTAAGGGGAGAAGGCATAATACTGGCATACTCTTACTTGTAAAAGTAATTGGAAAAGTCTGTAAGTCTAATTCCCAGACCTTACTAAGAATCCTTTAAAGGTGAAAAACAGGCTTATTTTTCAAAGATTAGCATATTACTAAATGTCTTAAAAGGATTGAGGTTCTTGTTTCCTACCTGGCGTTAGAAGCAGTTATAGCAACAATTCAGCTCTGTCGTACAAATAGCATTAATATTTGCTGACAGAATTTTCTTTGTTTCTTAGTACCATTAGCATTTGCAAACAGGAATCGCCTTCAGTGACAAAGAACTGAAGACAGAAAACTTTTTTCTGTGGAGGGAAAAAAAAAGTATAGGCTTAAGAACAGATTTCACTTAACAATGCAGCTCACCCCACACAACATAGACAATTACATTTTTTTTTACACTGCCTTTTTGCTTTAATTATATTTTTCTTCCAGAATCAGAAATAAAAGCCATATCTTCTCTTCCTCTCCTGCTCTCCTCTTTCAGGCATAGGGAACAGACATTACAGTATAGGATTGTACTACATGTAAAAGTAGTCCTCAGACTTTGTTTCGTCAAGGTGCTACAGTTTATTTTTTATGGCTTTTTCTGTGTTTTATTAGTACTCAAAAGCTTTTTCAGAAATTACTGTTAAAGATTCATATTTGTCACATTCCACTGACAGTAGTGGAAATTGAATATTCCTATTTTAAGGTGAAAATTCTAATATATATCACATAGGACAGTGAAAAGAACTGGAATGTGGAAATAAAAAATATGTATTTTTTCTTAGTGTGTTATATATCTGCCTTCTGAAAACCAGCCCATGTTTCTGCTGGGAGGCCAATTGAACTTCAGTTGCCTCAGAGACAACAGATTATTCTTTGGGGGCAAAAAGGTCAGGTACTGCCTGTCCTGGTTTCTTTCCAGTACAATATTTCTCTCCACTCTGCCTTCAGCTGACCCTACACTTACTTTCAAATGTCGGTCTTTTCCATCCTCCCTACTCAGTCAAAACTTTGATCATATTGAAAAGATTGATTGGAGTTCAAGTGCACATTAGAAAACATGTGTGTAAATCTATAAAATGTCAGTCTTGCTTATAAAATTAAAATATTAAGCAAAATGTTAAAGAAAAATACCCCAAAAACTTTTACGGATAAGCACAGCACAAGATGTATCACATCTTTAATGATCCTATGCATTCCATGTTTTTTTTGAACAATTGGGTAGTAGAACATATTAGAGCCTTGAAGGAGGAACAAGACATTACCAGTTAAATAAGCATTATAGATTTTTAAAAAGTTCTTTAAGACTGTATTATGAAGTATTTACTTTAAAAATGAAGAGGCATGTGTAGGACATACGGAACACATACATATCTTGTATGTTTGTATGACCTTGGGCAGCTTCCTGGTTTCCAAGAAATGTCTTGAATTCACAGGTATATGATATTTTAACATGTTGAGACTTGTGAGTAAGAATGATGGTTATGATTAGGTAAATGTTATGAGTTGACTTTGTGTGTTTTGTGGAAGAGGGATAGAAAATGGTATATGGCAAAAGCACTACTATGACCTGGCCAGCAGATACTGTGACGTTCACTGCTGCATAACAAAAGGGTGACTGTTGCTTGGTCTGAAAGAGGTAATTATACATTGAGGGGAAAAAAGTTGGAGAGTTAGAATTGCTGTATAAAAGTCCTCGGTATTGCGTCATGTGATAAATTCAAAAGTGTTCCATTGCAACAGCACATACAGTGTTCTTGTCTGGGAAAAAATATTTTGGATACAAACTTGCCTCTTAACAATTTGCCCTTTTTATGGTCATTGTATGGTTTTGCCTTAATTGGCGTAAAAGACATATACTGCAGGTCAAGATTATCTACTTGGATAGTCTACTGTCTTGGTTTCAAAGGGACTCAGTGATCATTCAGCGTTTTCATTACTAGTTTGACAGTAATATGCATTTTAAACTCAATTTTCCTAAAGAGCAACTGTACTGTGTTCCCTGAGTTTCCTCTGACTGGAAGACATTTTTTCTGGAATGAGCGTGGAATTCTAAGATTGCAAGCCTATTGGGTGTTCATTCTTACTTTATAACATGACTCTTGCCTATTTCATTTGTTAAATCAGGAGCATGCTTTCTAACTTATGGAGTTTTTTGTCTAAGTCATGCATACAATATGTGTCTGGATGGAAGGTGAATGTAACAATATAACTGCATGATTTCAGTTTACTTGATGTCTTGCTTATAGATGTAACTTTTCATTCTAACTTCTCTTGGCTGAACTTATTATTAGCCTTTCATTTTGAACTTTGTTTAAGTGATGGTTTTATCATGGCAGAGTCCCTCATCCAGCTATTCACTTGTTCAAATGACAATGAAATGAACTGCTTGGAGTACAGTGGAGGAAAGGAAGCAGCACATCAGATAATGTAGCAAAGTTATTACACCTTCATTCACTGGGTGTCTTCTGTTTTCTTGGACAGGCAGAAGACTGGAACAATGAGATTTCTTCTCTATATTAATTATTAACCTTGCTTGTAGTCTTCAGAGCATCTTTTTCTTCACTTCTCACTCCTCCCTCCTTTTAATTTAGCAATTGGAACTGAGTTTTTTAGGAACCTGCATATGTCATTGTGGAGGTCAAAACCCAAATATTTCATGTTAAGTGGAATTGACAGAGGCTTGTGATGTTTTGCCGTAGTTTTTGCTGCATCCCAGATAGAGTAATGGTTTTTAAAAAACACCACAATGTAACTGGTATCACCTCAGTGATATTTCAAAGACTGACTCTTTTTCCATGTGGTACAACTGTTAATGTATGACATTTAAAGATACCGGACAGAATAATAGTCTTTAAAGTGCTCTGTGAAGGACTTACTCTTTCAAAGACTGCCTCATTTATAAACTATTGCAGGTATGTGTGGCTGTGACCTCAGTGGTGTACCATAAAAAGCATTATACATGCTTGAAGTTTTAAGACTTCTTCTGTCTTTGTCTTGTCCTCACGGCTTTAGGTTTGTGATTTGTCCTTCAGCCTGAAGAAAATGCTGATCCGACACAAGCTGACTCACAACCCCAATCGACCAATGGCAGAATGCCAGCTTTGCCACAAGAAGTTTACAAGAAATGACTACCTCAAAGTGCACATGGAAAACGTCCATGGTGAAACTGACAGCTAATTACAGAGTGTGTGAGAGGAATGGGTCTCAAGGTCCAAAGTGCTCCATTTGTACGTGTACAGACTCCAGACTAATCACCTGATTAGTAAGAGTAGTCAGGAGAGACAACTGTAATGTGGTCACGTTATTTTTCCTGCATTTTAAAAAATAGACTAGTAAGATAAAAACCTAAGACAGACATTCATCTGTAGTAAAACATAGCTTTAAAAGAGAAAGTTGAAAAGAACATCGGGAAAATTTTATCTTCATTAAAAAAAACCACCAGAAAAGTAGGGGAAAAAAGGCTTTAAGCAAATTCACCTTCTCAATTAGATATTGGTAGTATCACCTGGAAGTCCTGGACATTTGAAACTGAACCCTTAGCTGTCTACAACCATTTTTTCAGTATCTAAGCTTCAAGACTCCATTAAAGTTCTTTAATTTGAAACCATGCAGAATTTGTCATTCTAACTTACTGCTAATTGTATCCAGGCATATTCTGATCTTAATTCTGCATTTTGTTGTAACATAATTTTGTCTCATTTTATAGCTTTCTCATTAGTAGATGAAATTGCTAGGTGGTTCGTGAGATGCCAAAATTTATGGCTATAGAAACTGTGGAAATCTGTCACATTGTTTCTAAGTGAG
Organism: Urocolius indicus; assembly: GCA_013401255.1. Taxonomy (NCBI): domain Eukaryota; kingdom Metazoa; phylum Chordata; class Aves; order Coliiformes; family Coliidae; genus Urocolius; species Urocolius indicus. The sequence goes on from WBNH01000714.1 coordinate 319,995, forward strand.
GATTGAGGCGAATGTATTTCTTCAGGTTATATGAAACAAGACTGAAGTGAGAACTTTGTGAAATGTAGTTTAAGTACTGTATTCATACTCATCACTGTGACTGGCAAGGTGAATGGAAAGACACCCTAACAGTGGCTTGAGAAGCTACAGCTGCCAAGTTAACATGTGATGGATTGCCTGATGAACAACTGGTTCCCAGAATGTTTCTTCCTGCTGAATCGGATGCCCTGGATTTCTTCATCTCACTTAACTACTTGTGTTTTTTTTAGTTTTGTGAATGAGTACTGGAAAAAAAATCCCTGTGTTACAACTAAGTAACAAATTCACATTATCAGAGTTGTTTACTTCAGTAAAACTCAAACAGAACTCCCACAGGCCTTCTTGTACCACAGCTAGATAACCAAGAATTTTTTCTCTGCAGAGACAGTAAAGCTGTAACTTCAGAGGGTGATTGCATGTGAAATTCCTGACTTATCAGAAGTTAATATTAAGGCTCTTTTATTAATAAACTGTTAATGTTCATTTTGAACTTGTCAATGTTTTGTAAAATTAACTTAGATTGGGACATCTTGCTTCTAGGTCTCATGGGAAAAGAATTCACCTTCATTCTAAACAGCAATGGGGACAATTGCACTGAAACGAACAGCATAATTCTTTATCTCATGGTAGCTTTATTCAATTGTGTTTGTCACATAGTAGATTTTTCTACTTAGAAGAGTAAAAAAAAAAGAAATAGCAATAGTGGTATTGCTAGTAAATGAAAGAGCTGCAATAGGAGACACTGAGACATTTAATCATTAATACCTCCTTTCTCTTCTGTTAATTTGGATCCTGTTCTTCTGCACGGACATCTGTACATTACATGTTCAGTTCTAAGACCCAAGACTGGATCCCAATTGTAATCTTTCCCTAAGCTATTACTGTTCTCCAGAAAATAAGCAGAAGATACCATGTTTTTCTCAGAAGCTGAAGAAGGCATACCACTAATTTGGGGTAATGATAATTGCAGGGTCTATATCAGAGGATCTTAGTTTTGGTATGAGATCATCTTCCAACTTTCTTTTCTTCTGGAAGTCTGTAATGCTTTGTGACAAGAAATTAAGAAATTTAGAAGTGTTCTCATTTGCAAGGAAGTTGTACACTCAAGTTTACAGATTCCTGTTCTTAATGAAACCAGATTACTTACTGCTAGCAATCCTAACAAAGTTGATCAGGGACAAATAGGAACTGTCACATTTCCAATGAAATTTTTTTTTTTTAGAGAGATTTTATCAGGCAGATAAATTTCTAGGTTGAGAGAATATTAACTTATTGCTACAGCTATTATAAAAATTAATAGCAAAATCAAGCAGTAACATATACTGAGATATCTGATGGCATTTTAACTATATGTTATTAGTTATCTACAAAGAGAATTAGGTTGGTGACTTTTTGTGTCTGGGACAACATCACAAAGGTAACTTGTTTTTGCTTGCCTTTTTTACATGTATGAAACCAAAGAATTTAGTCATAACAAAATTGAGATTGCAGTTCTTAATGTTTTTCTTCCTCTGTATTTTTCCTTCTTTCATATGGTCAAAACAAACTAAGGTACAGAGAACAGCAGAAAGACCTCCTCCCAAAAAGAACAGAGTTCAAATTTTCTAAGCAGTTTTGACAGACAATACTATTAAAACACAGAGCAGAAAATATTTTGGAGGGAAAAACCCAAAGGAGAATTTAATACATTTTACTTATCTTAGGTAGGATTTTTGCCAGAGAACTTTGCAGCTAAGTTATGTTACATGATTAGGATTAGAAAGTGTATTCGAGAAAAGTAGCTAATTGTGGAAGGTCAGTACATGAAGAGGAAGATGTACTTTTTTGGTCTTTATCTTAAAGGTCTTTTCCAACTGTAACAATTCTATGATTCTGTAATTACTTCTGGATAAATTATAATTGCATATTAAGACTAATTAGTCCTAATCATGCTGTATGTAAACAGTAGCAACAGTTAACTAACTTAAGCTTTGATCTTGTTAGTGGCTTTGCTAGAACAAGGGATAGACAGGATCAATACACAAGTAAAAGATTTTGATGGGAAACACAAGAAGTAGGTGCAGGAGGTTGAAGCCCAGCTCCAGATGATGACTCTTCAATGGTGTCCTCCTGGAACTTTCCTTGTGGATGAAAGCGGCTGCAGATCTGCTTGAGCTCCCGGTGGAGCCAGCACCTGGCTCAGCAGCTGCAGATGTTTTCACAGCATGAACTAACCTGCTTGTTCCACAAGGTGCTTGAGTTTCTTGCAGTTGGGGGTGATAATGATTCAGATTACTGAATTTGTGTTAGTGAACTGTATAATTGAGTGTATATGCTATACAGATTTACCATTATGCAATATGTTTCTATTTGGTCATAACTTTTTAATAACACCCCGCCAAAAACCCCAACCAATAAAAAAAAAGCCTAAACCAGCAAAGACTTCTCCTTTGTTTAAAAATTTCCATTGCCAGTTTTCCAATTGGTCTTGGCATTGGAAAAGATAGAGAACTTCCCCTTCATCTGATTATGAGAAATAAGAAATAGAAACCTGGTAGTTTAAAGGTAGTTGTTAATTTCTTTGTGTGTGTGTTTGTTTTGTTTTAATGTCTACTGTGACAGACCGGCAAAATTCATCACTGATTAAAGTGATGAATTGGCTTTTCCATGGTAAGTTGTGCCATGCAGCACTACGTGAAAAGCTACAAATATTCCTGAAATAATGTGTAGTCACTGAAACTTGAGAAGGTTGTTATTTTTTCCCCCCTACGCTGTATAATTTTCTGCAGGTCATAACATTCAATTTGTTCTGTTTCTTTTTCCATTACAGATAGCTCCCCTTGGTGAGAACTCCATCTCTGATGTTAGGAACAGCAGCAAATTTGCTTGTTCTTTTGCGTTCCATGCAGATTGGATGTATGGCCAAAAGCTGATGCAAATAATTAATTTGACAACATTAAAAATTGAAAAGAATATTTAGAATTCTGGTTATTCCTATATGATTGGGGAAGAATTTGATGCATTCTTTAGTTTAAGCTAGCAAGTTCTAATTAGAATTCAGACAAAGGTGGCAATAGTGTAAGTTAACATTTTTTCTGTCATTATATTTGAATGCCCAGACATACTGTAGTCAAAGCAATTAGTATGTTCTGTAATCTCATTTGTGATGTTGTTATGAGATGTTTCTAGTCTATGTTTTAAATTGGAACCTTTAATGGTCTGCATTTGTGTCAATATGTACCAATACCGTTAGTCTTCGAAGACCTCTGACTGTAGTTTATTTTAATTTTTCAGTTTAAAAGACTTAGCATAATAATCCCTCTGAAGGATCACTTCTAGAGGTGGAGGAGCTCAGTATGTAATTGTCGATGTATGATCAGGGTGTAATACAATGTTTTGAGTTCAATTACATAAATACTCTTTGCACAGTATGGGGATTCCATGAGACACATCAAGAGTATGGAGCAGTTTATGGATATGCAGTAACAGATGAAAATTGGTCACTGATAAGCAGTTTCCTTCACCCAGAAGATGATTCGTTGAACATAGCAACCTAGGACTGCCAGTCCTAATTCTTTTCTAATACTTGCTATCTATTTTTTTAGTCTATTTGTCTCTCATCCTTGTTCCCTTGTGAGCTGATGCTGAACCCATAATATCCTATGAGCAAGTGCATACAGCATACTGGCTAACTCAGTGTATGCAAAGCATTTGCTGCCATGCTGTCACTTTTCCTGAGCCCTGTTATTTGTTATGTTCAAGTAGCATGTTTCTATGAGTTTACTAACCTCAGCTGCCTCTCATGTTACAACAGGAGAAACCAGGGGAAACAATCACCCATGTCACAAGTGCATCTCCATCACTGGGTATGTCCTGGGCCTGATCACTTCAGAAAAATCTAGATAGTAAGATGGAGGAACAAACCCAAAGCTATGTAGTGGTAGGAATGTATGTGGTAATATGCTTTGATGTCCACCTTGAAAGTGGTGGTAAGTGCTTTGTAGGTTAAACAAAACCAACACCCCTTTGATTTGAGTGTGAAGCAGGAGTGGGCAAGAACTGTTATTGAGATCTGTGTTCATTTTCAAGTGGAACTTTTCACCACTCTTAATGTACTTTGGTTAACACAGTCATTGTGCACTGACAATGTTTGGTTGTAACTGGAGTCAAGTCCTGAGAGGGTTCTCCCTGCTCAGTCTTTTTGTGACATTTGAGTGGAATAGAATTTTGAGAAATTATTTAAGCAGTACATTTTTGAAAAGTACATAAGGTGCATTATACGTACAAACTGAAACTGTTTAGTTCAAGTAAATAATAGATACTTAACCACCTTCCTACTATATACGGCTGAAATCTCAGATGGGATGTTTTCAAAGGAAGAAAACAAAATATCTTGTTAGTCTGTAAGACTGTGAAGTCCCTCCAGCAACTAACCTAAAGAAAGTCTACAGTTATGCAATACTCTTCAATTAAAGAAAGAGAAAATTAGTAAGAGTTGCCACCTAGGGTTTTGAAATGGTGTGATCTCAAAGCATTTCACAGAGAGGTATGCATGCATATGCATAAACTGTTATGTAGGTCAGATATATAAAAGACAGTCTAGCCTGAAAAGGTGAGATCACAGTTTTGTAGAGCTTTGAAGTCTGATTATGTGTTTGCTCCTGGAAACCAGTGGAATTTGAGTAAATTTGGGAATTTGATTACATTCTTAAGATTTTTCTTAACAATATCCTGGTAAGGAGGAACTCAGTTCTGTACAGATCTAAGCACAGATGGAAAACAGTTGCTCTTTGAGTCAATAGCGTCAGTTGAGTGCAAGTGAGAAGAGAATTGCAACCTTCATCTTTAAAAATAAAACAAGTTATGTTTAGCTGAGAGACATGCCTAAAAAGCCACAGCTCTATTAACATTTTCACTCTTTGGAACAAGAATGAGGCCCGGGATACTAGGTGTCTGAGTAACACTGAAGCATACAAATACTATATTCTAGGATCTACTTGTTTATCGTCTGCCTCTTGAACAAACTACTATACCCCCGTTTTCCTCTTTCTCTTGCATCACTGTTTCTCCCCTCATTATCCTCTGGGCTCTTCAAGACAAAATATCTGTCTTCTGCTTATATAGCCACTTGCACTTACCATTGCTTAGCTACTGTTTTGAATGTAGTAATAATAATAGGAGCATTGCTTGATAGTTACTTACAGAGTAGTAAGACCTGATGAGGAAACCAGTATTTGAAGACTGAATTTAATATGACTACGAATAACCTGAAAATGTCCCAGTAGGAATTAGATGTTTCTTGTATTAAAAAAAAAAAAATAGAACAATTGGACAAAATAAAATCTTGCTTCCCAAGCAAATATATGGCTAGTTCTGGTGTTAACTTAAACAGCTTTACTTAAATATCATTGATCATGTGTTCATACCCTCTAGCTATAAAATCACTGAAGTAATGAAACTGTCTCCCAATATGTTTGTACAGCAGCTAGCATCAGGTAGATCTAACAAGTAATAAACTGTGAATAACAGGTCCACAATCTTCGTTTTGCATTTGTTGTTGCTCGGGAAAGCAACATATTGTTCGCTGAACAATATTGAAGAGTAGGTTTTTTTCATTGCTGGGTTTTTTTTTTTAAGAAGGGCATTCAGCAAGAAGGAACCATCAATAAAAGTTGATTTGTGTTTGCAAGATGACTATTTTTTGGTTATCCTTCTACAAGGAAAAGACTGTAAGCCCTTAAATCAGTAAGTTCATGTCCAGTTTAACAGCTGTTCAAACAAACCTGGAAGTGCTTACAACAGGTAATTTTGCTTCTGGGTTGGAGGCTTTTACTGCAGTATTATCCAGGTTAACTCTTTGGTATGAATAATGTGATCATTTTCTGTGTCATACTTCAGACTTTAAAATGTTCTTCAACAATTTTTTTTCCTGCCAAATTCAAGGTAGGTCATAAATCTACTTTGCAAGTTCAGAAACATGACAGTTATTTCACAAAATACTGTCTTCTTTCTAAATGTTTTGAAACATGGAATTATGATTCTATGGTTCTATGGAAGTCCATTTGTCTAGTATATGCTGACTTTCTTAATATTGGTCATTTATGCGGTGAGAAAACTCAGAAGGAATTTTATGTACATCATCTTCTACATCTGTATACAATTTGTTCAGTTTCATAGTTGATAGACCGGGCATGGAATCTGCTGAGATGAAACAATAAAAGCCCTTTGGCCACAGAAGAAAAGATTTGTGATTACCGATCTCACTTTTGCTTTGTTGTCTTCCTTTATTGCTTAGAACTAAATTACTGAAAACTTACTTAATTAAAACTACAGTAATCTTTACAAATAAACAAGATGCACCTTTTTTTGTGTTGGCTTAGTGGAGCTTGCTGTTTCTAACTAGGGTTAGTTGCTGTCTTTCCTTCAGGCTCTAAGAACAGTGTTTATGCTAACTAAATCTTATCAGATGACACTAACAGCTTATGTAGTGGACATTTTCTACTGTTTTGCTTTTACAGAAAGAAAGGTTATTGAATTACTTAGTTACTCTGGGCAAAAGCTACCAAGGCCTTAGCTTTCATATATTTTCTTGTGATTTGAACAGCCTTGAGACACGTAAGAACACCTTCCATTAAATTTTTTCCTATACTTTTGTTTTCTAAACTCACTCTGTGTGTCTCAGAGAAAAATCCTACAGTTTTTAGTGATCTGGCCTAAGAGTCTTGCTCAAATGAGTGCTATGGCAAGCTTCTACTTCCTTAAGGGTAGTTGTTGGTTAGCCAGGCAGGTGAGGTTATCTCTTTCTAAACTATTTCTTCACTCAGATTCAAAACATTTATGTGGGATGACAGGGCTAGACTTAGCTCTTCAATAAAGAAAAGGATTGTAACAAACCCTTTATTAGATCTATGAATGAGGCCAGCTGTACTGACCTACAAACCAAACTTTCTATAAATTCTTCTGTTTGCTTCTTTACAGTGCAGCAAGGGTGGCTGGAAGTGGTGATTTCTTCTCATTGCTTTGTTACATTTCCTCAGCTTAGCAATTATAGTAAGGTAAGTAAGGTTTGGATATGACCCCAGAATTTAAATGAGGGTTGGAATGGGAAAAAAGCTATGAAATTAAAGATTTGGACTTTACTTTTGTTTTCCAGATTCTAAAAACCAGTGTGTAGAAAGCAGGCTTTCCATGATACCACAAAACTGAACGTTACACAGCTAACCACTGGAGAGATGGCAGAGGTGCAGCCTGTTGGTGAAAAGTTAGCTGTTCTTAGTCAAAAGGAGAAGCTACTATGATTGTGGTGCAAGTTTAATACTTCATTTTTAACAAAAAATTACCAACCAGTCAGAAGGAAAATTTTTTAAAAATGTTAATTTCCACTGGTATAACTTTGTGCCTTTGCTGTTTTTGCTGGAATAACTTTGTACCTTTGTTTTGTACCAGAGTGGTACATTTCTGCCATGTATTTTGGTACCAATATAAAGTATTAGCCCTTTCAGCTTAAGCTTTCTAAATCAACATATCTTACAAAGAGTCATCCTACTTAGATTTCAGTCTTTCAGCTGCAAGCCATGTGATTGCTCAGTATGAATGGTGGATAGTGTTCGATTTTCTGAGTCATATTAGCATAAAGACTTTATTATGTATATATTAATATATCTTTATTTTTTAGGATTTACTTTTCATCTAATTTAGTTTTAAAAGACTAACAGTAGGAGACAGTGTTTTCCCATTTGATCATGTCACATTCATCAAAATTAAAATGCCATTAATAAGCAGAAATACAGCTCTTAGCCAGTAAAACAACCAGTTTCCAGTTAAATTTTACAAGGCAAGATTTTTCCAGAAATAGGAAATTAATAGTCAGGTTCTTGAGTCAGTCATGATTGTGAATTGTTATTGCTGAACATAGTACTAATCATTGTATCAAGTTATTAGTAAGGTGAATAAATTTATTAGACCAAAGAAGGCTTAATGTCTGTTTGTTTCCTAGCAGACTTCTTTCAAAATAGCTGGTAGCTTCCATTATGTATATGAAAGCCCAGGCAGCAGTTGTCTGTAATTTTAAGTTTCCTATGATTGACTCTGCTGTTTCTTAGAGTCCAGCAAGATACGGGCTACTGTCATGTCCACAGGGTTGTTGTTCATTTTATCCATAGTTCATCTCTGTATCAATAGGGGATAAATGCTTAAGTGTTTTGCTTCAAAAGATATTTTCAGAAAATTTAAAAAAACTTATAAAGGCACTGATTCTAAATGAATTTAGAGCTACATATTTGCTGTGCACTCAAAGTAGCTGTGGCATTTGCTTTTGCTTTTTCTAAAAGCAGATGCTGGTTGGATAAAGTGACTGTTTTTACTATCCCTTTTTTTCCACTTGATATCCCTCATACTATACTTTGAGAAAAATGAGACATAAAGAAAAACATTTTCTAGAAACTGAGCAAAATAGATCACAGATGAGTCCTTGGGTCTGTGTCCATTTAGGACTTACCTTAGGTGAATCTACAGCTGCTGTAGATTTTGTCAATATGTAGCCTGAAAAAAAACGCAGATGTTTTCTTGTTCTCTTCTCGTGCTTCCTTAATTTTGCTTTAGGAAATTGGTTTATATTGGTGTAAGGATAAAAAAAAAAAAGCTATAGTCAATACCTATGCAAGTGTGTGGTTACGCAGTTCACTGTTTGCAATAGACACAGGCAATATATTTAAGTTAAATTGTTCACATATGTACGCATGCACGTCCATACACAGTAGGAAAGAGATGTGTTGCCGTTGCCAGCAACACTTCCTGGCAGTCCAGACTGATCTCCCAGCTCACAGACTACTGAGGGGAATGGATCACTGCATACACAGTATGGATGATGCTCAGTTTCCCCTTTATTGTTTATGTTATGTGTTTATATCTGCTGGCATAAGCACCTCCTCTCACCCTGCCCCATGCCAGCCCTTTCACTTCCTATTCACCCCTCGTGTTACAGTCCAAGATCTTCCGGATGCCTACCACAAAGGTGTTATGAATATGACGAGTTTTACATAATGACTGAACAAAACAAATCAGCTCCACCTTTATATTGGAAAGGATGAAAAGCTGCTCTGTATGTTAGTCTGAAAACAGTTTGTCTTTGATTTGCATCTATGAGGAAAACCTGACAGTCTTAAGAATGACTTTCCTTGATGAGGTTCATTGAACAACACATGCTTCCATGTCTGCAGGCTAACAGAAGCATGCCTGTGTATGAATAGACTTATTCAAAGTGTGAGTTATACGTCTAATATATATTGGCCCTGTGGCTTGGATTCCCAAAATAGCGGCATTACAGTCCTTACTTTATTAGAAAAGAGTGAAAACTGGAAACAATTTTGTCATCTTCCAGATAGTGATTACATTAATAGAGAGGCCGAAGTGGGGAAATTTCTGTCATGTCTGGTTGTGTCCTTACCTGGGGACCACAGAGAACAGGATTTAGAGAATATCTAATCAGATAGGTGCTTACCTGCTTTGAAATGAAGTGCCTAATCATTCTTCTGACTTTATACTGATTACATGAGTCAACTGCCTCCTTGCACTTTGTTTTTCTACACTTGCCATATGTTTTACAAGATGGATCTTGGCATCTACTGTGAGACTGTAAGTTCTGTTGGGTAAAAGGATGTCTGGGAGTAAGTCTAATTATGACTGTAACCCCAAATACATGAATGTCTTCTGAAGATTAGTTTTAGTCTTCCAAGTCAGTCAGGATGATTTTGTCCTGTCAGCAAACAGCATGAGATACTGTATGTGAGAAACCAAACTCTCCAGTTGCAACTCTATCTGAGTTAAGTTAGCTGTTGTACAAACTGATTCTAGCACTGCCAAGATGGGGATGCAGACTTCCTCTATGTGTTTTGAAGCCATTATGTCATTTGCAGCGACTAATGTCTTTCCAGCTGAAATCAGTGAACAAATATGAATTACTAAGTTGTAGCCATTTTGACTATCTGTGGCTGATTTCAGAACAAATAAATAATTGCCTGAACCTGGTTAATAGGCTTCATATTTTCACTATATGGCAAGGTTATTTGTTTAATTTAATGCAATCAGGAATCTAAATGCAACTATGAAATTTCCTCTACCAAATGGTCAAATTCTCGTTAAAAATTAAAACTCACATATGTGTGCATCTTTTTCTCTGCTGTCTGTGTGTGTATGTCCTTTTACATTCACCAGTTTACCCATGCTTCTGCCCTCTTGTGGATTTTAAGTGTGCTCAATACTGTGTATTTATCCAGGTTTTACGAGTACAGGTCTTTGTAATGATCTTGTGAATAATTTGCATTACCTAGCAAGAAAAACATGGGAGTATGTGTTCAGGGATTCTACTGCATTTCCTCTGAGTATGGTATTTGACTAAGAATTGTTCTACCTACCCTATGGTTTGGGTAATTCTTTTGCACTGGTTTAATACCATATTTATCAAATGGCATTAATTGGCAGCTTCGACATGTTGTTCTCATTTCTCATCTCACTACCGCCACACAATTGCTCTTCAAATTTGATTGTCTCAGGAAACGAAAGATAATGACAAGGTATATGAAATGCTGCTGATTTATTCGAAGCTTTGGGAACTTTTACTAAGGTCATCAGGTGAACACATCAGAGCTTTCTACAGCATAACACTTTGCCAATATGACCTGTGATTTCTATTTAAAATATTGCTGTGTGTGCAGTAGTATTAGATTGCTTCAAAGCTGGAGGCCAGGGATCACTGCCTGTGCTGCATGCATCTAGGAGGATTAGTACATGTAAGCCTGCAAGGTAGAATGTAGTAAATAACACATAAAAAGTGAAATCCGGGCCCAGATATTCAAAACATTATGGATACAGTTTGTAGTTTTCTGAGTCATTCAAGTTCTCCTTCACTTACATTGTGTTTCTACTATTTAAGCCAATGCATTTTTCAGTTTTGCTCTAGAGCTGAGAGGAAGATGTGTGTACTTTCATAGTGTGCAGCTGGAGTCAGAAAAGCTCAGATAATATGGACTGTCAGACTGTATTGTTGTGGCACTATAGTAGTCAATGCAAAATAATTTAGATTGCCTCTTTTGTCCTGTAAATTATGACAGTCGAAGACAATAATGATGGAATAAATAGCATGGGGTCAAAGTTGGAAATTAAAAAGTAAGTGTGAAAAGTGAATTCTTGGAGGTTGCAGGTTTCCAAAGAGGAGGAGATGCTCTGGAGGAGCAGTCAGAAGGGCTTCATAACAAAATGGAGGTAAAGACAAAAGCCCAGGTTTGCCCTACTTCACTTTTCTACCACTGCTGCTGTCAAGAGCTCAACAAGCACAGCAGACAACCATACCTGAGGCTATGCAGTGGCACGTGCCACGTGTTCGGCTCAGACTCTCACTGTCCAAGGTGCTGATGGCACCTGCGAGATGGCATCCTCTGTGCCACAAGAATTGGGACCTGCCTGCTGAGACCAGTAGACCTTTAGGTAAAGGACAGATCTCTCGGAGCCAGGCATTGTTCTGTTCTGCACAACAGCACTGGATGCGTATCGACAGTATCAATACTGTGATAACCTCTATGCAGTCATGGTATATAGCGATCACAAAAGCATGGCCATCTTCTTAATCTTATTCTTCTGTGTTTACATTTGTATTATTTGTGTGAAGTCACTGAATAATTTTTCTGTTTATTTTTGAGAAAGTAGCAAAAATATTCAAAGACTATGAAAATTTATTTGTTGTTGCTATCTAAGCTTTTATTGTATAGTGTTGCTGCCTCCAGTGGACCTGGTTCTTAATCTTGGTCATTTCTCAGGTCAAAATTTGGTTTTGTTGTTTTTTCTTTGCTTTGTTTTCTTTTCATGGTGTCTATTGTTATTTTCACACCTGCAGTATTACAGCAGAGGCTTCAGACTTCACTTTGGTGAAGATAATATCTTGCTATTATGAATAGCGAAACAACAGATATAAACTGAGAGACAGAAGCGTTGAAGTAAGCTTATGCTATTTCTTTGGCACAGATCACATAGACCACAACTCCTGGACCCAGCAAGATGCTGTTAACATGCTGTGATGTGTACGGAAATAGCAGTAAAATTGCATTAGTTTTATTTGATACTATTTGTATTTGACAGATCATTTACATCTCGTGGAACTGAAAACAGTTATGACAGATAAGGCTGATGGTTCTCTTTTCTGTGCTTCTGTTTCTTCTCTGTTTAACACCAGAATTCTGAGCTGAAGGAGACAAAGCTTATCAGAAGACTCTGTTTCTATAAGAACACTTACATATTGAGAGGATACTTGTTATAATTTATTGATCCCAGTAATGGCTCTCCCAATGGGAATAGTGCAATCGGGTCCCTCACAGCATCTTCTGAAATGGATCTTGTGTCTCTAAGGAGATGAATTCTAAAATTGTGTGGATTCCAGAGGCTGAACGTGAAGATTTTGGATATTTTACCTTTTTCTTCAGCCAGGAGTAAGAAAATAAATTTTAAAAGATCAAAACTTGGAAACTGAAAATGTCACAATTTCTAAGTATCAGCTCTCAGAAAGATGACAGATATCACAAGATGTATAAAAAGTCCTGATGGCTTTCAAGGCAAAAATGGAAATAATATTTGTTTAATTGCTTCTTTTTTAAAGCACATTCATCTCTACAAATAAAAACAACCACATAAATGTTGAATGGTGTTTTGATGATTAAGCCTTTATTATAGTCATAACCATAAGTTTGTGTGTTAGCATATGTGATTCTACTGTGCTGCTCTTTAGTATATTTATATATAGGGTTTTTAACTCACTACCTAGCACATATGTGTATATGTACACACATTCTCCAAGGAAACATTTAAATGTATGTTGGACTTCTGTTAAAATCCACAGGATGCATATTTTTTTTTAGAAAATAAGGAAAAGGCATTCAAACACCATCCTAAACAGGAAAGTAAGCATGTCAGGAACTGAAACTTAAGTCTGTTTTTGACATACTTGTTCTTGCTAAGTAACACTTCACTTTGTAAATGTTTAGGGTTTTTATGTAAAGAGCTACTTCTTCTGAATTTTCCACATACTTTAGTAATGACAACAAATTCCCTTATTCTGCCAACATAACATTCTCATTTTGCTTCAGAAAGCTTAAAGTCTCTTGCTCTTTTTTTTTGCGTCTCAACTTTCAGTCCTACTAAATCTTTCAGTCACTTCTCTACATCTTTATTTTCAGCACATTTAGGTAATCTGTAGGGTTTTAAGTTGTTTTAGCTTGGGCCCATTGTGAGACATCAATATAGCTTTGACAAGGTACATGGTGTGGAACGTTTTGGTCTATAACACCAATAAAAACAGATGGGGCAGCAGAGCCATGTGTGACGTAAGGCACGCAAAAATGTGGATCTCACCAATTAATCATGGCATACTGCTGACAAATAAGTGACAGTAATTGATGCAGCCCTTTGAGAGACAATCTGGAAGTACCGCAACCTGGGAAAGCTCATTCATTTCTTTTCCTTTGCTAAGTTAGTGGTGAATAACCGCCCTACTTGATTGCTGCCCAGTGTTGCTTTATAAGGTAACTGTCAGCGACAAGGCAGGAAGTAAAGAGTCTAGTAGCTGGAGCACTATCTGCCTAAGGCTTGTCTGCATTCTGTTTCTGCAAACTATAGATGTTTTCTTTTCAGTATATTTGGCGCCAAAAGGCTGATGCATTACGCATCAAAAGTGCATTTGAATATCTACATATGTTCTGTTAGGTTTTCGGCTTGGCAGTCTAATTATCAAAATGTTTTCATTATTCATTTTCATCTTGTACTCTTAGCCTGTAGTGTCAGGATTTCTGAGATGCCCAGTAGATCCTAGCAATAAAATCTACACTCTGACTAGTTTAGGTGAACTTGTCTGACTCAGAGTAAAGCCAGAAGGTCTTATAGCTGTAAGAAAAGGTCTGTTTCATAAGCAATGTGCCAGACCAAGGCAGCATATATTCAAACAACTGTCTGCTGCTAAGGTCTCATTTGCAGAGTGTTCCTTTTTTTTCACAGCAGGGAGAGAAATCAAGGTTCACTCCAGAATACAAGAACAAAGAGATATTTCTGCTGAATTTTCTCTCCAATAGGCAGTGGCTGCTTACATTGCATTGAGGAAAATTTCCTTCCAGAGCAACAACAGCCTGCCTCAGTTTTCACTGGAGTGAGGCCAAAAAATTTCGCTTCAGTACAATAATACTTTTACAGCAAAAGAGCTGCGGAACAGAGCCTGCTAGGACTATCATATTTGCTGGCAGGTCCACCTCCTACCCAGTCACGGTGTAGATCTGCCTGCTATTTCCTTGTAATTATCATGCTGGGTAAGATAGTTTTCAAATCCCTGTTACTCCTGAATCAGCTCTCCTGACAGTTTCCTTTTTCACTGTTTTACCTCTTTTCTGCTGTAACAGAACAAGTGTCATCAGATTGTGGCATAAACAGCTGTGTGGGAAGGTGAGTGAGTAGGAAGAAAGAGCGCTGAGGACTTGCAGCTCACTGATCTGGTTGTTTAATGAAACAGAAGAGCAGTGGTAACACTGGATAAAAAGGACCTAGGATAATGACAGAGTACTGTGGTCTATAGGAAAAAGGAGTTTTTCAGCACTTTTTATGTAAGAAAGAAGGAATAATTGCTCCAGTTTTGTGGATGTGGGAACTGAAGCAGAAGGAAGTTAATTGCTCAGTTTGCTGATAGTCCAAACATTTTACATTGACTGGAACAAGAGCTACAGAAACTTAAGACCTCTGTGAACCAAGTAAGTTGCCTCTGTAGTGATTCAGCAACAGAATAGAATGGAGGTCTAGGTAATGAGGTGAGGGGTGGGGGGAGAGAAAAACTGCTAATGAGTTATGTGTTTCCTTACACTAAAATTCCTTGCAGTGACACTGGCAGTTTAGGTCTTCTTAGCTAAGTGCTGAAGTTCCTCTGTATCTAGAAATAACAGACATCAAGAGCTGGAGAGAAGCTGAAATGCTGCACAGAACTGAGAAATATAGATGTAGTCATCTGCATGTGAAGTGACCTGGGAGAAAATGCAGCCCCCATGTTGTCAGAGGGACTGCATCTACCTTCAGTGTAGTTCTCCAGAGCTCTACAACACATCAGAGGATAACATTTCTCACAAGTATAAACGACCATGTGTGGACAGGTTGCCTATGCTAATATGATGATTTTGCATCCTTGTTACCAAATTTGTGGCCAAGCCTCAGAGATACTGAAATCACAGTGCAGCAATATTTTTGGACACTTGAGAAGTTGGTCACATCAGTGAAACCTGTATTCACTGCTCCCTTAGGTTCTTTGTGGGTGAGTTACCAATCTGCTTTTGTGGAGTAAGGATATCAGCAATTGATGTCCATTACTTAAAATGCTTTATGATTACTTAAAATGATTGACCAGAGAGATGGTGAATCTTCAAGTGCCTCTTCCTCCAAGTCCAGGATCAGTGTGTTGCCACATGTAATAAAGAAGGAATGGGAGGCAGGAGGCCTCCATGATGAGCAACGATCTGCTGAGACAACTCAGGCAGAAAGCAGTCATCTATGAAAGGTGGAAATAGGGCCTGATTTCATGGGAAGAGTATAGGAACTTTGCCAGAGCATGCAGGTGTGCAACCAGGAAGGCTAAAGCCTTTTTAGAATTAAACCTGGCCAGGAAAGTAAAGGGAAATAAGAGGGTTTTTTTTCAGGTACATCAGCATCAGAAGGAAGATGAGGGCAAATGTGGGCCCACTGCTGAACACAGAG
>WBNH01000714.1:336416-362554 GCA_013401255.1 Urocolius indicus
AGTCCTGCATCTGAGGAGGAACAACTCCATGCACCAGTACAGGCTGGAGACTAACCTGCTGGAGAGCAGCTCTGCAGAGATAGACCTGGGAGTCCTGATTGATACTAAGCTAAACATGAGCCAGCAATGTACCCTTGTGGCCAAGAAGGCCAATGGCATCCTGGGATGCAAGAAGAGTGTGGCCAGCAGGTGGAGGGAGGTTCTTCTCCCCCTCTACTCTGCCCTGTTGAGACCTCACCTGGAGTCCTGTGTTCTGTTCTGGGTTCCTCAGCTCAAGAGGGACAAGGAACTTCTGGAGAGAGTCCAGTGCAGGGCCACCAAGATCATCAGGGGACTGAAATATCTTTCGTGTGAGGAAAGGCTGATTTTGTCCTGACACTACCATCAATCTATAAGTAGCATCATTCTGTGTCCAGTCTGAATGGCTTTGAAGCATGAGTGTGCCAAGAAAGGAATAGTAACAGGGGCCTTTTTCACTCTTGAAAATCTTAAATCTTCCTGATGAATAGTGAGCTTATAGTATTGCCATACCCATGGATAAAGCTGTATTTAAAGCAGCGATGAACAGAGTTGCATATCTGGGAGTGCCCATGGAGGTTGTTTATTCAATGCAGTGTTGAAGGAGTTGATCACTGGTAATTCCTGTCTAGCTTATGGTGTATCAAAGATGATCTGTTTTGGACACTCTTCAAGCTTTTCTGGGTTTAGCTTCAGAGCAGCAAAGACCATTGTAAAGACAACAGGTCTTTTAGCATGCCTTGTATCATACATGCATAAAACTGAATGAACTGTACTTTTCCATGCAACTCATTGTCCAGCCATCTCTTCTGGAAACACTCTAAGTGATGCTTTATTTCCTTTTGTGAAATCGCCAACTCCTACTTTTTGCCTTTTTAATTTTTTCTTCTTTTTTTTTTTTTCAGTTTGTGAGGTTTTTTCCTTTTTTTTTTTTTTTTTTCCCTTTTTTTTCAAACTTCTCTCCTGAGTTTCAAAGTGCTGTAGGCACTGGTGACTGAGCAACAGTTTTGTTTTGTTTTTTTTTTTTCTATTTGGCCTTATTTGCTTTTTGAACCTCTTTAGAGGCTGAATTTTTTCCTGACATCATTCGTGTTGCTCTGATACTGCAGTGCTGTTGCTAGAAAAACTAGTGAGAATGTGCTAGCAACAGGCTGCAAGAATGTTGTTCTCTAGCAGAAATAGTCAAAATGTGGGGCCTTGCAGGGAATTTCCAGTAAGAGGAAACTGATGATAACGTAAAGAAGCTCTCAAATAAAATCTTACTTGCTTATAAGGAAGGTACAAAATTTTGTTTTTTCCAAATGTAGAAAAAATGTAAAAAAAAAAAAAAAGTTCTAAAAGTCCAAGAATTTCTTGGTAGTGGTCAGTATAAAATGATTTCCTTCCAGCAAAACTTACGTACATGAGTCTACTCCGACTTCCTGACTGGCTTTGATTTTCCACTCTGTGCTGTTTTGCCTACTCATTTCAGATGTACATATACACAGTTCTGCTGGAAAATATCCAGAAAAACACCTCTATCTATGTAGCTGTGGTTTGGAGGTGGCCTCATGTGGTTTTGCTTCACATGAAAGCATGTGTAATGTTTCATCTGTTTGCCTCTATGAAGCAGCTTTAATGGCTTGATAAAATTTTCTTGAGTGAAAGACCAGTGTTATTCCAGCCTATCTTAATGAAGCTTAATCCAGCCTACAGCTCATGATCATTTTGACCCCACATTTTACATTGGAGTTAGAGAAGTAAAGATGTGCAATGATTGAAAAGCTTTTCTTCTTGCTGCTCAGGTTGTTTGCACCATCTGCTATTGTTACTGCATTGCCTGCCAAAAATTGCTGATTTTATTGAAACAGCTTTTGCTGTCTGGTACTTAAGAGACCTCAAGTGTTTATGTGATTGTGCCTAGAGGCAGAACAGCAGCAGTTCACAGTTTCTATGGGCCTTTTTTGATTTGGTGTGCTTATTCTTAAAGTACAGTACACCTTTGTGCATACTTGTGAAAGATTCTGAGAAAGTGTAAACTACAAGTAGAAAGGCTACAGAAAAGAGATATTTGTGGAACTTTTGGTAGATTTCCATAGTTTTATATGTAAACAGGAGAGAATCATAGAATGGTAGGGGTTGGAAAGGACCTCAAAAGATCATCTAGTCCAACTGCCCTGCAGAAGCAGATCCACCTAGATCAGGTCACTCAGGAACGTGTCCAAATAGGTTTTGAAAACCTCCAGGAAACAGTCCTGGCAAATGTCAGGAGCGTTTCCATGGAAGATCCTACTGTTATATTCTCCATTTCACTGAATCTTTTATTTTAGTAGAATTCTTGGAGTAGATTAGGTATGATACAAAATCTGTTTCCCTCTGAGGGTTTTTTTTAGGTTGTTTTTTTTATTATTCCCATTTCTTGCCTTTTCCCTCAGGTTACAGTTGCTGTTACACTTGTCAACTTCTCAACCCTTCCTTTCCTGGCTCTCTTTGTGTTTAGATCTTTCTCCAAGAAATCTGGAAATATGCACACATCTATTTTCCTTCCAAGCAGAAGAACAAAAGTACAAAATGAGTGTTGTATTCCCTGCTGATTTCACAACTTGAACCAGTATTTTTCACAGTGTTTTTGCAGCCTTCCTCCGGAGGCACCTGCCAGACCTTGATCCCTGCTCAAACTCTCACTGCAGTGGCTATGCACTGCTGTGGATTACTAGGATAAGATGTGACCTAGGAAAATATGACAGAAAGTGGTAAAAGCAGGAATGTTTTTCTGTAGAGAAAAGTTAACACTTCCTTTGCATCTAAGTTTGTAATTATACAGAGTTTAAGGTCTCTAGAAAACTACGTTCTGGCATCTTTGATACACATTATAATGTATTTTTGACTTTGATGCAATGTAGCTGTCACTATTTATTGTGTGCTCTATGGGCTTTACTGAGCTGTTAAAGTACTATTGTTTTTAAATATATTTTTCTAACATTTTCAGAGCTGCATGAATAGAGGCAGTCCTTGTTGTTAGGTTCATAAAGAGCACTGGAGACTGGCTACTTGTGGGAAGATCTTAGTATTTTCAAAAGAAGCAGCCAAACGACACCCACAAGTATTCATGAGAGAACGAGGTGCTGTGTAGGATGATTACGTGTCATGTCCATCTGAGGGGTGCTTAGCTGCTGCTTACCTTCCATGACAGTGAGGAGTCCCATGAATGGCAGACTCTGTATAGGCTGTGGCTACCAGCATTACGCCTACTAGTGGCCACTAGTGTGGCTAGTTTCTTAATATGATTTGCTACCTCAAAATAGTAGTAAAGACAATTACATGATTAAATATGGCATAGTTATTGGAAACATTTGTTAGTAGTGTCAAGGTTTATTTTTAGGTGTTTTTTTAATTATTATTATTAAAATGATCATACTTGTTTCAGATATTTTATTTATTGTATCTTGTGGTAGTATTCCCTACTGCTTTTCTAAGTGTTGGTCAAAGTCTGCATGTGAGGAGGCTGTTGGGTGTGTATATTTGCACAGCTTTTTGTTCTGTAAAGTTCATACAACACTGTAAAAGGACATTTGTTCTGAAAACCTTGTTTTCAGTTTGGAATAGTCTTTGGATGTTAAATGAACAGTGTTTTCCTGACAATTTGTACCTGAAACCAAGTGGGATTCTAGTGAAAAGATATTTGCTGAGTGATCTGTGAACTGAAAACACTGTCAATTGAAAAATATTACTTTAAGAATTATAGTTCTATTTGATGTGTGCACTGTGGTCTTCTACTTGTTCTCATTTACAGCTTGGGATACTGTTTTACATTATACTGATTTGCACCTACCTAGTGATTTGTTCCTAACTAGTGAGATTGCGGTTTAGATCAGTAGTTATGAAAAATGCTGTTTCTCATTTGTGGTTGATAAATGAGGAATGAAATAATGAGTACTCTGAAATCCGTGTCAAAGCTAGAATTTGAAAGTATATNTTGGAGTAGATTAGGTATGATACAAAATCTGTTTCCCTCTGAGGGTTTTTTTTAGGTTGTTTTTTTTATTATTCCCATTTCTTGCCTTTTCCCTCAGGTTACAGTTGCTGTTACACTTGTCAACTTCTCAACCCTTCCTTTCCTGGCTCTCTTTGTGTTTAGATCTTTCTCCAAGAAATCTGGAAAGATGCACACATCTATTTTCCTTCCAAGCAGAAGAACAAAAGTACAAAATGAGTGTTGTATTCCCTGCTGATTTCACAACTTGAACCAGTATTTTTCACAGTGTTTTTGCAGCCTTCCTCCGGAGGCACCTGCCAGACCTTGATCCCTGCTCAAACTCTCACTGCAGTGGCTATGCACTGCTGTGGATTACTAGGATAAGATGTGACCTAGGAAAATATGACAGAAAGTGGTAAAAGCAGGAATGTTTTTCTGTAGAGAAAAGTTAACACTTCCTTTGCATCTAAGTTTGTAATTATACAGAGTTTAAGGTCTCTAGAAAACTACGTTCTGGCATCTTTGATACACATTATAATGTATTTTTGACTTTGATGCAATGTAGCTGTCACTATTTATTGTGTGCTCTATGGGCTTTACTGAGCTGTTAAAGTACTATTGTTTTTAAATATATTTTTCTAACATTTTCAGAGCTGCATGAATAGAGGCAGTCCTTGTTGTTAGGTTCATAAAGAGCACTGGAGACTGGCTACTTGTGGGAAGATCTTAGTATTTTCAAAAGAAGCAGCCAAACGACACCCACAAGTATTCATGAGAGAACGAGGTGCTGTGTAGGATGATTACGTGTCGTGTCCATCTGAGGGGTGCTTAGCTGCTGCTTACCTTCCATGACAGTGAGGAGTCCCATGAATGGCAGACTCTGTATAGGCTGTGGCTACCAGCATTACGCCTACTAGTGGCCACTAGTGTGGCTAGTTTCTTAATATGATTTGCTACCTCAAAATAGTAGTAAAGACAATTACATGATTAAATATGGCATAGTTATTGGAAACATTTGTTAGTAGTGTCATGGTTTATTTTTAGGTGTTTTTTTAATTATTATTATTAAAATGATCATACTTGTTTCAGATATTTTATTTATTGTATCTTGTGGTAGTATTCCCTACTGCTTTTCTAAGTGTTGGTCAAAGTCTGCATGTGAGGAGGCTGTTGGGTGTGTATATTTGCACAGCTTTTTGTTCTGTAAAGTTCATACAACACTGTAAAAGGACATTTGTTCTGAAAACCTTGTTTTCAGTTTGGAATAGTCTTTGCATGTTAAATGAACAGTGTTTTCCTGACAATTTGTACCTGAAACCAAGTGGGATTCTAGTGAAAAGATATTTGCTGAGTGATCTGTGAAAACACTGTCAATTGAAAAATATTACTTTAAGAATTATAGTTCTATTTGATGTGTGCACTGTGGTCTTCTACTTGTTCTCATTTACAGCTTGGGATACTGTTTTACATTATACTGATTTGCACCTACCTAGTGATTTGTTCCTAACTAGTGAGATTGCGGTTTAGATCAGTAGTTATGAAAAATGCTGTTTCTCATTTGTGGTTGATAAATGAGGAATGAAATAATGAGTACTCTGAAATCCGTGTCAAAGCTAGAATTTGAAAGTATATTCTGAGTCAGCCAGTAGATCAGAGTCCTTGACTGGGAAGAGTTTCAACTGTACAAACCCTTTCTTTAAACTACAGACTAGTTTGAATGTCACCTAACAAACCAAGTTCTCATCTTGTTTTGACGCGATCAACTGAGATTTCCTCTTTTGCTGGCAGACTTCATTAACTATGTGGCTTATTTAATCACCAGGCACTCACCCAAAATAGCCTCCACATTGTTGGAGTGTCCTTACTGGTAGGAAGCATGACCTTCTGTCTGATACTAGGCCACCAAAAAGAATGTAGTAAATTTTAATGTGATTCTAACTTAGCCAGCATTTACATAAAACAAAACAATGATCTTCTTGTTATGGAGATCATTAATGAAACATCAGCACTGGTCTGCAAATGCTACCATGTTGTGATGCAGCTGAAAAAACAGCCTTGTGTAACTTGAGTACATTGCATAACACAGGAAGTGGGAAAACAAACTAAATTTTCAAGGGTTGTTTACATTTTAACTAGGTCTGAATGAAAAATCTACAGTGAATAGCTTTTTGAGTCATTTAACTTATGTATCCTCTGAAGGAATGAATCTATGAGGCTGGATATATTCTTTTTTGCCTTTCAGTGCTAGTATTTGTGGTTGCATTTTTCAGTGTGTTAAACTAATTATTGAATTTCAAATAGCATTAATCAGTCATGTGTCACTGTTTCTGTATCCTATTGGAGAAAGGTATGAGTGCTCCGTGATCAGGATGTGTAGGAGATTCAAAATTCGTCTTCCTTATACAGTCAGGTGTGTAACTTGAAAACTTCATTACCTGTTAGGGTCTTCAAAGATAAAGGCACATGTTGTAGTAGGCAGACTCATGTTCCAATAAACTCAGGGGAAAAAAATAATCTGCAGAATTTGCTTGATATTTTGTGACTAGCTATATTGCAATATGTTTCAATGCAAGTACATTCATGACAAACTTATTTCCCTCAAATAATATTCTTCGGTTATATCTCACTGTTGAAAGGCAAAGTTTCAAAACTCAGCAAGATTTTAGGAAGAGAAAGTCAAGTAACTCTGCAACTATTTATTGTAAGGTTTTCATTTCAAAATGGAAGGTTTTAATTTCAAAATTGTTAAATTTCCATGAGGATCAAGTGTGCAAACAGTGATCTGAACCTAGGTTTTGGCATTCAAGTCTGAAACATTTGTTAATGACTTTAAAAGTCCTCTCTCTGCTATTTTTAAATTTCCCAGATCCGAGATTTCTTTAGGATGAACTACAGCCTGTGGAAGTTTATCGTGTTATAAAGCTTTTGAAGGAAATTACATATAGGCAAAAAAAGGGTAAAAACTGAACTCAAAGACTAAAAAGTCTGAAAACTGAACTACAAAATGGAACTGCCAGCTCTTGTTGGGAGTGGTGTGTAAACTAACGTGCATGGAGTTCAGAAGACTTCTGTTGACTTTTTATTACCTGAAGGCTTGTTTCTGTGACCCAGCTGAAGAGACACAGATATTACTGGCCAAAAAAGTATTGCTCATCATCAGCCAGCAGATTGATACTGGCCCAGGAGTGAATTATTAATGCATAGGACAGCCACATGCTGAATTGTATTTAGTCTTTTATTAGTGGGAGAGAAAGATAGGGTGCTGTGCTGGCTTATTTGAGTAAATAGCGTGAAACTGTAATCTTTAAATTTCTTATGTACTGAACTGAACAGATTGTGAGGTGCACACTCATATTTTCTTTTATCACTAATTTAATAGCCATCGAGTGAGTTACCATCAGCAGAGATGTTCTTTACTTTAGTTGGCCTTCAGTGGGTGAGAGAGAGGTGCAGAGTATCTGCTTCTTCTCTATATAATATTGTAACTATGCAATATTAAGTCTGTAGTAAGCATTGTGGTTTGTTTGATAACAAAACTCCCATCTGTCCCATCCCTACCCCCCAAGCCACAAATGCAGCTGTGGCTTTTCAATTGAGTGAGCACACCAAATGATTTATGATTGCCTGGGGATTATATTTTGTATTTGGCTATGTTTTTATAATTATTTTATATTTCTTTTACTTTATGTGAATAAAAAATGTTTTTAATATATGTTATTACTCACCTATTTAAAATATGTCACAATGTGCAAACTGTATTTCAAGTGGCACAGCACTAGCCAATTTCCAATCCTGGATAGATTTATAGGATAGCAGCATATTGTATTGTTTTATGTCAAATTCTTGGACTGACAGGACACTTAGTTAATTTTAACACGCCCAACTCATCTTTCTGTATATAACAAATTTTATGAAACATGGCAAATATGTGAAAGATGCACGTTTCTTTCAAGGGCAGATTGTTTCAGGGAAAATGTTCTGTCTAGAGGTTTGTTGAGATTAAACTATGTGTGTTCCATTATCTTATTTGTCCTCTATATATCAGTAAAGTCTAGAGGTCA
Organism: Urocolius indicus; assembly: GCA_013401255.1. Taxonomy (NCBI): domain Eukaryota; kingdom Metazoa; phylum Chordata; class Aves; order Coliiformes; family Coliidae; genus Urocolius; species Urocolius indicus. The sequence goes on from WBNH01000714.1 coordinate 344,451, forward strand.
TTCTCAGTTGAGCTGTACGCACATAATAAGAAAAGTGATTGTACATGCAGTTGAAGAAGGGAGAAGCAGGAGCTGAAGTACAGTTGCAGAAAGCATGGTGTATGTTTACTGAATGTGTTTTCTGGATTTTTTTAACTTTATAACATACACGTAAAAACAAACTTTCCTGTTGTTGTTGCTTCATTTCTTATGCTTCTTGAGTTATAGTTCTCCCTGATATGAATGCTTTTGTCTATATCAAGTAAACATTAAAGATTTCATAAACTCAAGTGGGAAACCAGACATGACAACTGAGATAAGTGTTTTCACTTTTGTGAAAATCTGACCTCATTCAGACCAAAGGCTGCTTTTTTTTTTTTTTCCTTCCCATGTGCTGATATAAAATATTTATATGAATCTGAGCAAATTGTCTTTGAATTTGTGGGTGGAAAAAATTATTTGGGTATTAAATATCTCAAAGAAATGTGTAGAGATTTTAATTCCATGTATTTATTGTTTTAAAAAAGCATTAGATTTACAGCAGTTTTCTAGAAAATATGTACAAATTAAAGGGTCTTTGTAAGACTTAAATGTAGACTCAAAATATCATAGAATGATAGAATGGTAGGGTTGGAAGGGACCTCTAGAGATCATCAAAAGATGTTGTTTAATTGCTTCCTAAACTTAGTAGAATATTATTTGCTAGTAATACCATTCCAATGTGGATGAAGTCTTGCAACTCTTTTCTTGCTTCAGGTGCCTTATTCTTGACAAGGTCGATCTTTTCCCTTGTGCTCGCAGCCTGTAAGCAAATGTGTTAGGCACAGAACTACTTTCTCTTCTACTATCTCTTCAGGGCTCATATCAGGAGGAGTCCTGGCAATATAACTAATAGAAAAATACTTTACATTCAGCACAACATTGGTTGTCACTTTCATGCAAAACGAGTACAAGGGTTTGACATCTGTTCCTTTTCTCCAGTGTTTCAGTGACTGGAGAGGGCACGTTGGCCTTGGGAAACTTGTATTGAGTTTTGCCCTTTGATTTTCCTATTTTGCAGAGCAATGGCCTAGAATGGAAGAGTTTGTTACACTTTGGGATATGCCACTCTGAGGAGTGTGGCTGCCTTTATCTCTCAAAAAGCTGGTTTTACAACACAAGTCTCTGAATCCCAAAGTGGCAAAGGAACAGCCCCTGAGTTTCTTTATGAACCTTTGCTTCTCACAGCTAGATGAGACAAGAAGCAGTTTTCAGTTAAAAAAAAACATTCATGGTTCTTGTACTATGCTGTTTTATTTTTTTTCTACTCCTCAGTTCCTTCTTCTCATGTTTCTCCATTTACAAATCTGAGCAAGAAAGCAAAACCTAAAGTGTTTGCTGCACTGGGAAGTAACATATGGAAATCCAAAACAAAAAATGTCTGCATGGCTTTTTTTTTTTTTTTTAAGAAAGAAAAAGACCTTTTCAGTGCAAAATGTTGTTTGTTTGATAATTGTAAACTGCTGAATGCCTTGTATCCTCAAGTTCAGTGGAAATGCTTTGGAAACAGCTATAATCTAGAACTGTGAAGAGTTTACCGTGGCTGCTTTATTCTGTGATCTATCAGAACCAGGCTGCAGTAATTGAAGCTGAAGTAGCTTAGCCACTGGAACTGCATAAGACAACAGAAGTGCATGTATTTCAACTGTGTATAAGGCTTTGATCAAAGTTCTGTGCGCTATCAAAAGTAATTCCCTGTTGTAACAGGAGATTGCCTGCTGATACACGTGTTTTTAACAAATACCAAAGCCTATTTTCTATTATTTTTGTAGGAGGATGAACTTCTGTTCAACAGCCCATCCTTTGGTAGAAGTTAGTTCAAAGAACTGTCAAGCAAATGCCGCTAATCCTTTTGAATTAGTGGTGCAGGTTCAGGAGGTCACTTGTAAAAGTGATGTAATATGCTGAAAACCTCTAATAACTGAACATGTGTTGTACGTAAAGCAAGAAGCAAAGTAAACTGAAACACTGACGTGAAACTGAGTGGCATATATTCCATATCCACATCAAAGGTCTGGACAGATGGCATTTGAGACAAGGATGTGGAGTTGGTAATGTCTCCATTTTTTTGGCTGTAACATCAAACATGAATATGTTCTGTTCCAACAGTCTGAACTTGAACCTCTTAAAATGGCTTCAGACTTGAGGAAATTTAGTATTAGTGGCACAATTGCAATTACTGGTGGAGTAATTTATTTGCTTGTTTATTTGTTTGCCTCTGTGATCAAAGGTATTACATTTGTGAATCGGATGATATGGATTTGTTGAAATCCCATGTATTAAAAATCATTGTTAATTCTTTTCTCCTGGATCAGCTAAGAGGTTGCACAAAAGAATTCCAGTGCTTGTTGGAGCTGCATTAAAGTACACAAGTTCATTCTGTGCTGGTTAACACTACTGCAAATTAGCATGCTATGAATTTATCATTTTTTTTTCTTAATCTAAGCAGAACACATACTCATTGAGCCTGGTGCTTCATGACAGTCAACCTTTTACATTTGCTGCTTAGGTTTCTCTATAAACTTGCCCTCATAATTAGGATGAAAGTCACTGGAAAAGGAGCACAAACACCTTGAACTGAGCTCTGATTTTGAGAGGCCGTAAGTGCAATACCACATAGATAAACTAGCATTGATACTTGAAACAGCAGAGCCAAGCTCTTGGCCCAAGTTAGGAAGCTTACTTCTCAGGTGGTCTTAATTTGGAAAAGGGCTGTGCAGTCTCAACAATATGATTTCCAGGTTTGAAGGTGCACTGTAGCTTTGAGTGTTTGCTTTGCAGTCCATTCTGCAATGTAAATTCCTCTGTGATTTCTTTGGAGGAGGGACAAAACGTTGTCTGCTTCTGGGAAAAAAAGAAAGATTACATAGACTGTAAAGTTCTATTGTTTGAATGCAAACACAACACGGAATGACTGATTCAGTACTTGCTTGTGCTGAATGTAACCACTTTCTACCACTGCAACATGGCTGCTAAACCCATGGCTTACACTGAGATTTTTAAGTGTGCATCACTTTTGTATCTATGGGTCTCTCTTTCTGAGTTTAGGGGAGCTTTCATTGCAAAGCAGCTGGTGGCAGGCAGCCAGAGAGAGGCTTCCCAGTCTGGGTAATGGAGGAACTGGGATTCTTACTGCCTTGTAGTGTACCCCAAAATACAGTCATAGAATCACAGAATAGGTTGGGTTGGAAGGGACCTTAAAGATGATCTAGTTGCTGATCTCCTGCCATGGGCTGAGACGCTTTGCACTAGACTGGGTTGCTCAAAACCCCTTCCAACCTGCCCTTGAATTCTTTCAGGGGTGGGGTCTCACACTGTACATGTGTGGACAGAAATGGTTAATGAAGACTCAAATATTCTGCCCTTGCTTATAACTGAATACTTTTGGGAACTTATGGCATATATACATGTAATACCTTCTCAGATGTAATAAGCAGTTTAAAAGAGAACTCTTGTGCAATATAGTTTGTAATCCGATTTATTTTTCCTATTAGTTGTGATGATCTCTTAGAAAATCACTCTGAAGTAATTCGGAAAAATCTCTCTTAGGAAACAAGGCTTCTGATATCCTCAAGGCATCAGTATTATCCTCCATGCTTGGGATGAACTAAAGAAGTAAATTGTTTACGTTTGCTGGGGTCACTTTCTGGTTTGGTTGGTTTTTTTTTTTTTTTTTTTTTTAAAGTGCAGAAGGATCACAGTGCTTCCAAAATGGTTAAGCATTACTGTGGGCAGAACATGTGTTTGGAGAGCAGAGCTTTTCACTTATCAACTATCCCTAACTATACAAGCTGGAATTAGAAATGGTCAGTAACATTAAGATTCAGAGGGATGTGCCAATATTGTCATCAGATGGTTAGTGGTCCCGGAGCTTTCATACAAAGTGTACAGTGTTTCTCCCTGTAATCAGAAGCAGTTCCTCCATTCCTAGCTATCCTCTGTAGTCTTGGTCACATTCTTAGATTAGTAGCATTGACCAGGCAGTGAAAACTTCATTTCCCGTAACATCTTCAAGGAAATCCATGGGATTATCACCACCTGTAACCACTGTGCAGCACTTGGATGCTATTCTACTCTGCAAGGTGAGATAGAAAGTAAATGCAACGTGAATGACAATTGCAAGAGCAGATGGCTGCAAAAGAGAGCCTTGCAGGGATCCCTTGCCTCGGGATCCTTTTCTGTATATCTTAGGACTCTGCACTTTAGTCCATTTTCTTCTTTATTTATTTTCCCCATTCATCTTTGTATACCTTTTCTGATCTCTCCCTGCCTCACTAATGCCTTTTGCTCTCATTTTCAGATTATGTTCATAACAAAAACCTCAAAACCAACCAACAAACAAGCAAAAAGTGGAACTTATTCTAACACCTATGATCGTGTGCAGACTAATACTAGTGAGGCAGACACAGTGGGTGGGATTCAGTTGCCTAAGCAGTAAGCCCTGTTGTGCTCTGGAAGAAGCCCTAGGCAACTCGCTTGGGCCTGCATTTAAGCAGAAGGGCATGAGGTCCTGTCTCATTTGTCAGCCTCATGGAGACATTTTCACATGCCCTAAGGCAGTTGAAGTGCCACTGGACATCTATGTTTACACAACTGAATCTCACCCTCAGTGAGGCATTGCACTTTGTGCAAAGGTTGAGAGAAAGTTTCCCGATGTGGTTTTTTGACAGAAAATTGGGGTTTTATTTATCTTTTTGTGTGTTATATGCCCTTCCTGTGGGTGTTATTCCCAATGGGAACTTGGTTGTTCAGCTTAGTGCACACATGCACCCTCCCAGAGGGGAAAGAAACATTTTCCAACCGCTTTTGTAGCAGCAGGAGCAACTTACACCAATGACTCTCATTCTCTGTTGTATATTATCACCACTTAAAAAGCCTTGCATTTATAATGATATAATGTGCTATTGGGAGGACAGTTTCCACCCTTTGTGAATCCTACCTTTTTCCAGGAAAAAAAAAACCAGGAACAATTAGTAGGATAAGAAGCAATAGCAGGAATGTTTGTCATCCCATAACCCTAAAGTGTTATAAATGGAGTTCATCTGGAAATATAATAATCATATCTTGTTTTCATAGTGGTCTTAGAGCAAGTAATGAGAAGATTAAAAAGTCTTGACTGTTTTAAAACAAAAGAGAAGGTATTCCTGGAAGAATATGGAACAAATTGCAGTCTATCCTTGTCTTTTTTTTCTAGGCCCTGTCTTGTGCAGTCTTTGTGAAGCGTGCATAAGGATTTATTTAGAAATGCAAACCTCACTCCTGTGATCATCTCCACATGGCGGCAGAGGTCTGTCTATCATTTTTGCTGGGTAGAGGTCCTAATTTTGAAAAAAATCCTGGGTAACAGACTGCTTATACCTTTCTGGTATTTCTTAATGTGCTGATGGTGGCTTGTGCTTCCCTCCTGTCCCTGAGGAGGTGAGTTTAAAACAATGCTCTGTTGGCTTGAGTCTCTTCCTATTAGACATCAGGGAGACTCCTGGGTGTAATGAAAGTAGAGATTGGACAATTATAATCAGTCTTTTTAAAAATATCATCATTTATAGTTTTGTAAATGGCAGGTGGAATAGTTGAAGTTAAGTACTTGTTGTATAGACAGCCTGTCAGTAGCTGTTCAGGAAACATGTATGCCTAAATTCTGCACTGAGAAATGTCGTTACTATTGTCTGCTGACCAAAACTATTGCTTCAGAATTTTTGTTGCTGGCAAGAATGGAGTAATAAAGGAAACCATGGGTAGAAGAGAACACAGATGTTCATCTTAAAAAAAGGATGAAAATTACTTATATACAGATATTCTTGATTTCAATACTCTCTTGGTTATCCGATTAGAATCTCCATTTCTTTTGCTATGATTTATTCCACAGTATGCTTGAGCAGTTTCGCTCATGTTTGAAAAATATTAATATAATTTATACAGTATTATTAATAAAGGATATTGATGGGGAAGTCTACCTAAGTGAACTGGAACAATCACAGAATGATAGGGGTTGGAAGGAATCTTGAAAGATCAAGTCCAACCCCCCTGCCAGAGCAGGACCACCTAGAGCAGCTCACATAGGAACTCATCCAGGTGATTTTGAATGTCTCCAGAAAAAGAGACTCAACAACCCACCTAGGTAGCCTCTTCCAGTGCTCCCTCACCCTCACAGTGAGGAAGTTTTTCCTTATGTTTCTTTGGAACTGCTTATGTTCCAGCTTATACCTATTGCCTCTTGTCCTATCATTGGACATCACTGAGAACAGCCTGGCTCCATCCTCCTGACACCTGCCTTTTACATATTTATAAACAGTAATGAGATCACCCCTTAGTCTCCTCCAAGCTAAAGAGCCCCAGCTCCCTCAGTCTTTCATCAGAAGGTAGATGCTCTACTCGATCATCTTTGTGGCCCCACACTGAACTCTCTCCAGCAGCTTCCTGTCCCTCTTGAACTGAGGGCCCCAGAACTGGACACAATATTCCAGATGTGGTCTCACAAGGGCAAAGTAGAGAGGGAGGAGAACGTCTCTTGATCTACTGCCCACCTCCCTTCTAATACACCCCAGGATTGGCCTTCTTTGCCATGAGGGCACATTGCTGGCTCATGGTCATCCTGCTGCCCACCAGGACCCCCAGGTCCCTTTCCCTACACTACTCTCGTAATAGTTCATTCCCCAACCTGTACTGGTACATGGGGCTATTCTTTCCCAGATGCAAGACTCTACACTTGCCCTTGTTGAATTTCATTAGATTTCTCCCTCTCCAACTGTCCAGCCTGTCCAGGTCTTGTTGAATGGCAGCACAGCCTTCTGGTGTGTCAGCCATTCCCCCCAGTTTAGTATCATCGGCAAACTTGGTGTCAGTGCCCTCTGTTCCCTCATCAAGCTCATTAATGAATATATTGAAGAGTACTGGTCCCAGCATTGACCCCTGAGAGACTCCACTAGATACAGGCCTCCAACTAGACCCTACACCGTTGATCACAACTCTCTGCTTTCTTCTCTTCAACCAGTTAACAATCCACCTCACAACCTCATAATCTAGCCCACAATTACTCAACAAAAAAGTACAGAAAAGATCTGAAAGTGTATTTGAAGTTTCCTTTCAGTCACATCACAGTAACTATGACATTGATTGTAGCTATTCTTATTACTAGAAGATCACTCTAGCAGTATAGAACTGTAGCTTAAAATGTAATATGGACTTAATATGCCTGTTTCCAAGGAGAAATTCAAACGAGAGGAAGTAGACATCCTTGAAGCACTCATGGATTTTCCTGAGAGGGACAAGATTGATATCTATCTGTTGTATCAGTGCACTTTATATAGTATTTTAAGCACTATTTTATTTATGTAGTATTTTAAGCCTTCTGGCAGAATTTTTTTGAGAACTGCTGCAAGATGTTGTAAGGGCTGTTCAATGCTTTGAAATGCTTTTCTGTCAACCTAGTATATGACAGTTGAATATACAGATGATCAAGCCTCAGGAATTAACTGTATTATTCCTTGAATATAGCTTTTAGTATCTGATTTATGAAACTCATTTGACCTTTCTGCACATTTATGGAAATTTGGTAGTGCAGTCCAATAGACATGAGTTTTTGCTGGCTTTTGAAATTTTGTTAGGAAAGCTATTAGCTGGAAATCCCTAGTACAGTTTCCTGCTTTATCTGTTTTGGGCTTAGTGTTGGACAGTAGATTGGACACTGCCAATATTGAAGTATTTCTCCTACAGCTATTCTAGTATCATCATTATTTGTCAGTGATAGTTCCTCTTTAAAATTATATTAAATTGCTAGCTTATTTTTTTTCACTGGCGTCTCTATATCCTTAACAATATATATCTCAACTGTTTCATCGATGCTATTTTGTTCGAAAAACAGGGTATTTATCAGTCTATATTGGTAGATTTTCTACTAAAAAGGAGGAGTCTGCTTTTTTCAGCATACAGATGTTTTTATTAATCAAGTTACTCTTCCAGGAACCCTTTTTGTTTTTATCTACTGCCTTGAAAGGAAGGGAGAAGTGATACTGAATTTCAGATTTGCTCAGTCACGTTTATCTTGTAAAAAGTTTCTGCACTTGATTGGAAGTTGCTGTGACAAATGTGGATAAAAGAGGGACAGATAATTACTACTTTGCAATAATGAAAAATGTAATTGCAAAGGCAGTGCTACTGGCTAAATAAGCCAAAAGAGAGCCAAAAAATGTGCTAATGCTGCAGAGTTTGGTTCTGGATGCCAGAATTGAATTTGATCTTCCCCATTGATATTCTAGTATCACATTCTAATTCCATCTAATTCCAGCAAGAACTGTGGCATTTTGATTTACTTTTGGTATACAATCTACATTTCCATGAGATGTGGGATGTCTGGAGAAGGATGCAAGGTCTTTGTTGGAGGACCTTGTTTCCAAATTCCATACCTGTCCTCTGCTTACAAAAGTGATCAAGGTGGCCTCTGACACGTAGGTCTTCTTTGATTAGGCTTTATTGCAGTAAAATACTACTTCTGAAAGGAAGAATAAAAAAAAAAAAAAAAAAGGAAGTCAGAAATCCCCATCTGACCACCTCTAGCCCCAGCTGTAGGTCCTTGCTTAAGTTTACTAAGCCTGTTGTATCTCACAAGCCTGGAGCTGTTTAATGCAAAACACATCAGGATTATCTTCACCATAATGTGGCTAAGCTGTGAAATGAAGAACTAGTTCATCATTTGTCTCTTGGATAGCTCTGGGGAGTTCTTGGAATCCCAGCTGGGATTTGAATCTTACTTGCTTTGGTGACAGCCTCATCTGTTAGCAGTGGTGCTAGTCTCTGGGAATCATTCCTTCATGCTCGCAAGGGCTTTTTTTTTCCTGTGGTTAATTGCATTGAAGTGAATTGAGTACTAAAGCAGAGTTCAGCAAGGAAACATACACCTTTTGAAAATGTGCAGGACATTCACTCATTGTTTGTACTGATCAAATGTGAGAACTCTTTAAAAAAAGTTATAAGAAAAGACTTGATATCTTACAACCATGGAACTCATGGCTCTGGTGATGAGTTGTGGGTATAGAGAATATGTGGGATGAAACAAGTGTGACTTGTAAGGCAACATAGTGACCAACATTTAGGCAAAGAGCTTTTTCTGTTCTTTGAACTAACTTACTCACTTACAGGAACTTCAGGCCTACTGGTGCTGAAAACAGATGGCTCAGAATATTCTCAAAGGAAAGCATGAAGTAAAAAGGGAGATGGATGATTGTGTTCATGCTATTGGCTCTGAAGTCCAGAGTTGTGGACCACAATGCATGTGTAACAGTAATGAGGTTCAACTGCATTGCCTTTGTCATAGAATTTATATGGTATTTTAAGTATTCCACTCTAAATCATTTGTTTAGTATTAAATGAAAAGTCAGAGAGTACTTGAGCATCTTAAAAATGTTAATTCAAATACTTAGCTGGCTTTGAACGTGCAAATCTGAGGATGATTGTCTTGTACTTCATTTGGTTATGTTTAAATGCTTCCTCCCATTTAGTTCCATCATTTACAGTCATAGAATGGTAGGGTTTGGAAGGGACCTTTAGAGATCATTTAGTGCAACTCCCCTGCAGAAGCAGGTCCACCTAGATCAGGTCACATAGGAATGTGTTCAGGCGGGTCTTGAAGACCTCCAAGGAAGGAGACTCTACAACTTCCCGGGGCAGCCTGTGCCAGGGCTCCATCACCTTCACAGTGAAACAGTTTTTTCTTATGTTTAAATGCAACTTTTTGTGTTCCAGCCTTGTCCTGTTGCTAGATACCATTGGAGAAAGGGATGCCCTTTATTGAATATATTCAACAAAGAAATAGGAATCATGTGCAATGGGAAGCATTTTCAGGAATATACTTTGTGGGATACTTGTCAGAAAGGTATATATGCTAACATGCAGAAATGAAGAGCATGCCTATGGCTTGAAATTACATTTAGCATAGTAGATCATCAGAATGCACCTGGAGGAGTGGAGTGCACTCTGAAAATGAGGCTGCTTCGTTGTCACATACCATTACTGATAGTGCCTTCCTCCAAATAAAATTTTCCAGGAGGCGAGAAATGTGGAGTGACAGTACTCTAAAGGAATGCCTTGCCACCTCTCAAGCCAAGTGGCAACATTTCTGCAGGATAATTGATCTGGTTTTCTTCTAATCTTATGTATGTAGAGCTGGGAAACGTACAAAGGATATTACAGAACACAGCATCAAATGAAAATCCTGATGTGTTGGCTCTACAAGCTTCCTCTAGGGGATTTTACAGAAACCATAGCTTCATATCTCATTGAACATGTCTCAATAAATAGTAAAGATGAGCATTTTGCATAAGGTATGCTACGGTACAATAACAAGATTATTAATTTATTTGCCCCTGGCAAAAACATTTCATAGCTTTAGTCATCTCCAATTATTTCTTACAGTGTCTTGTCTTTTTTATTTATCCAACAGTATTTACACAGAAGCTCATTTGTGAGAGGTTTTAACATTTTTAAAGGTTAGAAGTTGATATGTGTTTAACATACATGCAAATTATTTCAGAAAATGAAGGCAAGACACACAGATCAAAACTGGCTGTGAACTACTGCTGAATTCAAAACAGGGAGCTGGACTTGCATGGATTTTAGTACTTCAGATCCCTCTCCAGTCCCTTTCTTTACCCTGTAGCAATTTCCCGCAAAAAACCCACATTTTATTTCCCCTTGCTGAGGCAGACCTAAGCATTCCCTTTCTTTGAGAACATCCAAATTCCCTTAGGCAGACACCCAGGAATGTGTAATTTAAAAAATAGTTAAAAAAAAAAAAAGTAGGGGAGAAAAAGAAAAATAAGATAGCTGTGAGGATAATCCTGCATTGATAACCAGTTCCAGAAAATACAGGCAAATATAAAATATCCTCTGAGTGTAAAACTTAGGCAGTAGGTAGGTATTTGCACTCATTAGGTATCTGCACATGTACATATTTGATAGATAAACATTTGATTTGCACCTCATATATGCGTATTTTCCTAAAACACAGGTATTTTTCCATCTTATCTTGCAGTAGATAACAGCTCTGTGAAGATCACAAGTGGATAAATCTGACTCCCTTACCAGAAAGATGTTTTTCTGTTCTGTCAATTAAAAATGAAGCATTCTCGTTCCTGCCTTGAACATTTTATGAAATAAAAAAGTAATGTTTCTAGGTTCTGTAAATTTTTATTTTGTTATGGAAAATGTTGGAGGCCTTGTTCTAGTCTGTAGATATCTTTGTTGTGCCAGCAGATCCCAGAACCTCCCTTAAATGTTTTCAGAAATTAACTTCACAGCCTAGCCTTCCATATTTCCCTCTGCAGGTCAAATGGCTGCAGTATAGTTCTTTAGGTATGGAAGAAGAGCTGCTAGATTGACGGCTCTGCAGACAGTGCACCCAGGGTGTGCCAGGGTTGGTTCAAGTTGGACTGAAAATAATGCACACCATTCTAGTGAGGACAACCAGCCTGTGCAAATATCTGATGTGATTCCAGTGGGGATACAGCTGGTCATTGACCATCATGTGGCCCAGTTTTCAAGGTCAGTCAATCAAATCCAGGTATCTTGTAGGATGAATGTCAGCTAGAATTGTTTTTGTTGTTGGTTTTAGTTTCTACTCTGGCCTAACTGGCATATAAAGAGCATAACAAGCCAAGAAGAAACATGCTATTCAGAGTTTTGGTACTCGTCTAAAACAAATGAATCTTTAAATATAGCAAATTTGTTTAAAACAAGAGAGTATCCACAGAACTAGAAAGCGAGGAGAATTTTAAAATAGCAGGATTGCCATTTTGCATTTTGTATGCAGAAAGCACTAATTAGACTCTTCCCCAGTCTTCTTTGCTGCTGAGGTTTTGAGGGAGGGTTTTTTTCATAAATTCTTCAGTGACCTGGGAGAGCCATGGTGACAAAAATTCTAAGATGATTGTCCACAGTGTCATTGAAACCCCAAGGCAATGTTTGTTCTGTCTCTAACAGAGGCCAACATACTGGATTATAACATAGTCCCTGCCATAAGTATAGTGTTTCCTCTCTTTAAAACCATCAATTTAAGTTATAGTGCCACTGCATTCCTTCAAAAGTCTTTACAACTGAAACCCTTCCAGAAGCAAAAAATTAAATTTCCTGCCTGAGAAGTACCGGGAGATAAAATCTGCCTTGTTTCCTGTTTCTCTTCAAAAATCCTACTGTTGGATAAAATATGTCAATTGCACTTCAGTTGGTAATATTTGCATCATGAACTGTTAAATGGAAGTTTTAATCCACCAGTCTGAGATCAATTCTTTTGATGCATTACTCCAGAAGTGACTTTGTAGATAAGATTGGAAAGAAAGTTGCCGTGATGCTGAAAAGTGCATTTACAATACATCTCTAAGCAGTTCAGACTTTGTAAGTTCAGACATTCTCTCCCTGGTGATTACCTGTGTTACGTTTTTCCTTGTCTGATGTATATTAACGCCCTGTCCAAACTAGAAGCCCTGCAATGACTTTGTAATTAGTGGCAAACTATAGAGATTTCAACTATCACTTGAGTGCTGGAAATGTAATTCTTTTATGTGTGCCTAATTACTCAATTGTGTGAGACACATCATGAAGGTGATATTCTCCTTCCAGCAAATTTTCAGCTTGAAATGATACAGTAGAAGTAGAGTCATGAAGTAGCATCACAAAGTAAATGAAAGAGTGATAAAAAGATTCAGTTACTGAATCTGATGTAGATTTGGACAGAGCTGAAAAATCTGCAATATTTTCTAAAAATACTCCTTATAGTTGTGATTTTGTGAAGCAGATGTATAAAGCAGATAAATTGATACTCAATTAGTAAACATAGTACTTCAGCAGGCACAAGTCTGCAAGATAAGTTTTCTCTGATAGCGATGCTCCTGTAACATAATACGTGCAGTTTTCATATTTGGTAGTTATTAAGGTTTCTGAAGCAACTGGCTTGGCTCTAATGCAATGTACTCTTTGAAATGATAGTGGTTTGTAATCCTGTTGTTTGGTGAACATTTGCACATTTTCTTGGACTTGTTCCAGTAATTTTCAAGAAGATGCTTTGTAGGCTATGGAAAAACCCCAGAAAATTTCTTGGCTGGCTTTACTCAGGCAAACTGAAATAAACCTTCGATTCAAAGATATGACACACGCTATTCCTCTTTTGAAGGCTCTACCTTCATCACATGTGACCTTTATATTTGATGATTTGGCAAAGTGCCACAGCATAATTCGATGATCCACCGAAAATCGTGATTCTTTCATGTGGAATACAATAAAAAGCATATGGTATCAATTATACTTCACTGTTTCTCTGAGAATGCAAGCACCAGAAATAAAAAACACCGTCTGAAGACTTTGAATTTCCATTAACCGGAAACAGTTGGTATAAATTATTTTTTGCTGAAACTGCTCTACCAGTTGTGGGTAATAAAAGAAAAACTAACATTGGCATTTGATAGACTTCATAGGTGCAAAATATGTCATGCTCAGAGGGAGCATAAAATCCAGTGTTGGGCAGTGGAATAATTTTATTGAATACCATATTTGTCACAGAGAAGATCAGAAGAACGAGTTTCCTGTTACCTTAATTCCTACTGTGTCTCTGCTTAGTACGGTGATTTGCGTGATCAGATGTGCTGGATAATGAATATGATGAGTAGCTACAGTAAAAGTAGGAGGTAAGAAGGGAAGCTTCTAGAATTATCAGACTTTTGGTGGAAATCAAAGCTGATTTATTGAAAGAAACAGTTTTACTACCAATGTATTTCTAAAGCATGGCTTGGATCTGGGTTTTGGAAATTTCAGAACTGTATGTATTTTGGTGTTTTGCTCTCTCAATGAGCACTTTCGTTGTACTTGACCTTATGGAAGTCAGTTACTGTGCAATGAAGTGACTTCTATTTCTTTGTTCTTTAGTTTAAGATAGAAATACTCTAGAGAATCTAGAGTAGTTGTAATGTAGCAACATCTCCAGTCAATTGCAATCTAACTTACATTATACTGTGTTTGTATTAACTCCCAAAATTTATCTTTATTGTTTACTGCATTTGGTAAATAGCATTTTTTCTTATCATTTCTGTAATAGTAGCAACTCCATATAAATAGTAGCATATTCTCAAATAGAAACTTCAACTGAGTTAATAGTAGCTCTTAGATAGAAACTTAAACACAATGCATCTGGAATTATTATGGTTAAACAGCAAACAAGTCAATAAAATGCTTGCTAACCAGAAACCAAAATAGGAAAGCAAGTTAACTTCCAGGTTGCTAAATTTTGTACATGAGGAATAGACTTTTATCTGTGTTAAATATGACCTAAATAAATAGGGTTATTTGTCTAATTAAATACCACCTGACATAAGGAGTTTATGGGCCTGTAGATTTACATGTAGGTTTATTAGGCAATACTTACTACTTTTTATTTCTGTTCTAGAACTGAGGTTGCATGAAATAGAGAACAGAAGCTGACCTTCTAACTTGTCCATTCAACCTCACTGAATAGGTTTGCAGAGGAGGTGAATAAGGCAGTGCACAATATTGGCTGAAGTTCATAAACGAGAGTAGAATTGCAAAACTCTGAAAACAGCAATGGAGAGCAAGGAATCAACATTACACTGAAGCTTTTCATTTGTGGGTAAAGTCTGCCTGGTGACTGATACCTATGAAAGAGAGAAATTTGCTCTAGATTCAAAATAAACATATAAAAAAGCAAGTGGGGGCGATGAAGAAAAGCCAGTAAATCCCTGAAAACTACAGATGGGCCTGTTAGCATTTGTTGACAAGGAGGACTCTACTTGAATGTCTTTTGTACCATGGTTTGAATCATTACTGTGTTAAAATATGCTAAATTCTTAAGCTTGTGGTGAGAGTAACAATAACACTGAGAAAAACAACCTATCAAAAGAACTGTGTCCAGTGAATTTGTGACAAAAGATTATATTAAGTATTTCTTCCTTTGTGCCAAGAGTATTGTGGGAGCCTTGGGCACACATGAAGAAAGTGATCCTGTCTATGAGTATGATTAAGAGTCACTGAGTGGCACTATCAGTTTCCTTTAAAACCAGCTGATTTTCAAGATTTTGATCTTATCAGTTTAATGGAGCAGCCATTATCCTGTGTGCTGGTAAAATACTGTGCCAGTGATGAAGGGGTGGCACTGATGTAGCCTGTTGTTTAGTTCAGACAGAACTACAAAGGTCCTTTGGTTTAAGATCTCTGTGCATGTCTCTTTCCTCATATATGACCTCATGAGCCCAATGGCATAATCATGCAAGCTAGTTTTGGTGGTAGGAGCCTGGATCTCTTCTTCAAAACTCAAGGTCTGTCAGCCAGCATGTGCCTTGTTGGCCATTCATGCTGTCTGAAAGTCTGGTGCATTGTCTGGGTTGTGTTATTGTTGAGGGCTAGCCCTTGGCTGCCTGAATGCACCAGTTTTGCCTGATGTCACTTCCAGCAGCCTGTGATCTGAGTGGTGACAAACAAAGGACCTTCATGTGGATTCCTTCTGCAGCTTATTCCCTTTTTGGCTAGGAAGAAGGTGTCAGGCCTTGGCAAAATGAGACTTTCAGGACTGTACCCATAGCATGACTTTTTTTGTGGTTGGTTGAAGGTGAGTGCATAGTTGCACCCAGTGCTTACACCTGAAGCAAGTTCTGGCAACACTATCTGAATTATGATCCTGAGAACCTTACAATTGCCTACTTGCCCAACCAATTATTTCTGGACATCCCCAAGAACAGAAGGGGTATGGGTAAGTCACCTGAGAGCAGACCTGCTCTGTACTGTTATTTTTGGGTCACACCCTGTGTCGGGTATTATTGTCCTAAAGTGCTTTAACTTAACTTGAACAATCATCAAGGTCTGCAGACCCTCCATCTTGCTTCTTCTGAGGGATGAATGACTGTGGTCTGGTGGGAAATAGTGAGTTTTCTCTTTGTGATATTTAGTGATAGAGACATTTCATAAATTCAACTGTAAATTTTTTGCAAATAGCTTTAGCTTCAGAACTGGTGGCCCAATATAAAAATGCTTTCACAAACACAACCAAATTTAGTGATGCTAAGAAAATCATGTATATTTGGAAAACATTATTTTTATGAACTAGCATCTGATAGTTAAACTGCCATATTTTTTGCAGGCTTCTTTCATTACAGAGACTGATGACTACTACAATATCCCACAGAGTATTCAATTATGCTGGTAGGAGGGTGAAAACAACATGCCAGAAGCTATGCAAGAGATTTGATATATATATTATTCTAATTTTATGAAGTTGTGGATCTTGGGAAAAGGAGAGATTTATAATGCCACTCCCTACAATAATTAAGAAAGTATGTGTCTGATTTATATATATGTAGTGGGAAGATGGGTAATTTGCTGAAAATATCACTGAAAACAGAATTTCTGAATAAGAATTAGAGCAATCTGTGTTTTCTCAAAATAGATCAGACAACTCCTTGTCTTCTACATTAGTCATAAGATAAAAGTTTATTTTTTAAATTGAAAAATATCTTTCTTTGCTTCAGTAGTCAGCCATTGTTTTATATTTTGTTTACGGTGATGTAAAGCTAGCCAAAAATGCATGTTGTATTCATTGAAAAGCACACTTGATAAGCCACCAACATAAAATTTTGTAATCTTGTGCCCTCATGGCCAAGAAGGCCAATGGCATCCTGGGATGCATCAAGAAGAGTGTGGCCAGCAGGTCGGGAGAGGTTCTGCTCCCCCTCTACTCTGCCCTGGTGAGGCCTCATCTGGAGTCCTGTGTCTAGGTCTGGGCTCCCTAGCTCATGAGGGACAGAGAACTTCTGGAGAGAGTCCAGTGCAGGGCCACCAAGATGATCAGGGGACTGGAACATCTTTCATATATGGAAAGGCTGAGGGAACTGGGGCTGTTTAAGAGGAGACTGAGGGAGAATCTCATTAACATTTACAAATATCTAAATGGTAGGTGTCACAAGGTTGGGGCATCCTTTTTTTCTATTGTATCTAGCAACAGGACAAGGCATAATGGGATGAAGCTGGAACATAAAAAATTCCATTTAAACATCATAAAAAACTATTTTACTGTTCAAGTGAGGGAGCTCTAGCACAGGCTGCCCAGGGAACGTGTGGAGTCTCCTTCCTTGGAGGTCTTTAAGACTGGCTTGGACATGTTCCTATGTGACCTGATCCAGGCTGACCTGCTTCTGCAGGGGACTTGGACTAGGTGATATCTAAAGATCACACCCAACCCTGCCATTATATGATTCTATGATTCCATGAAATCTTGACTTCTGAATGAGAACAGAAATTAGGTAGTGATTCTTCAAACTAAGCACCGGTGGCATAAATCAGCAATGTGTGCTTGCTGGTAATTCATAAAAGCCATTGAAATAACTTTTTAAAGAATAAAAATCTTTGGAGGAATTCCTATTTTGGTGTCTCAGGAGCAGCAGATAGCGGCAGACTTCGGTACTGTTGATTTCTGTTCAGGGACAACTATATATATGTAGATCGATCCCGAGGTAGAGTTTGTTAAGACAAGTTACTTTTCAAAGTCTTTGTGACTAGATCTTGTATTTTTTTTTCCCTTCAGTTACAGATTCAGTCTTCAAATGTCTATCTACACAGTGAAGTAGTTCACCATTTTAATGAAGATTTTTTTTGTGTGTTCCTCAGGTTATTTTCTTTGGTAATTTGCTTTGTGCTTGCTCCAAGAGCACATACAGAAAGTAAGCCCTTGTTAAGAATAAAATGTAGTCTGTAGGGGAAATTATAGATAAAATTTGTCTGGTTTCAAGAGAAAGTGCAGGGACAGTAAATTAATACTTCTTATTCTCGTAACTGTTAATTACCATGTCAGGGTGTGTCATAGGAATGATGAGACTGTCTCATCTGGTAACATTTTCAAGGGAAAAACAGATCTTGAGGGTTTTTGGTTTTTTTTTATTCAAGTCTCCATTTTCTCCAACAAATTCTGAATTTGACTCTGATCTCACTTCCAGCTGTTTTAGACTAGGGAAACTCCACTGATGTCAAATAATATTAATTTGTTTTAACACAGGATTCAAACAGAAAATTAAAAATGGTATCTGTAGGGATCGGCGCTCGGA
>WBNH01000715.1:0-166433 GCA_013401255.1 Urocolius indicus
GTGGGTCTGTCTCAGAGTTGGGGGGAATTGCAAACAACTTTACAGCCCCTTCCCTCTTACCAGAAAAGGCTGTCATGGCAAACCATGACACTGGGCAAGAGAGTGTTTCAATTCATGGCAAAAATCTCCTTTTACCTTTTCCAAGTATAATATTTTGGTCTGATCTCTGTGTTCAAGAGGCATAACTGAAATCTGCCTGATCCAGCAGCCTGATCCCATCTAGCTTCCACTGTCTTGTTTCCTGGAGGCCCAGAGTAGAAGTCACCTCATTCAGGGGCCCCCACACCATAAACTGGTGTTTTACTCATGCTATTGTTTTTTTCTAGATTTGATGGCAATTCTGCATTAGCTTGTTTACAACCAGCCCTGCCAGCAGCCTGACTGATTTGATGAGTGCTGCTCCTCCACTATAGCTCCACCTATAAATACCTGCAGCTCACTCACAGCACCTCTCAGGGCTCATCTGCAGAGTCAAGATGCTTCTCACTCATTCTCGAGCGCTTTGAGCAAGGAGATAAATGGCAGCAGGACACACAGGGTCCATTCCTTGCTCTGCTAGGAACTTGCTTGCAACTTTCTGTAAGAACACTAGCAGGCACTGGGGAGCAACCTACCAAGATATGGAGAATTTGGATGAAATGTCAAGCTTGTCTCCATCCTAGCCAAGAACTGTGCTAGGATCATGCTTTGGTTGCATCATGCTGATCTGTGAGCACTGTGCAGTGATGTCCATGAGCTCACCCACATCAGCTCTCTGTGGCTAGGACCAAAGAGTCTTAAAGGAGTAATTCCCTGCTTTTGGCCAACCTTAGCCAAAGGTCTATCCTGGTGGCATGAATCCTTATGATAACAGGGTCTTAAGGAGGGGCAAAAAGACAAGCTGCTTGCACTCAGAGCTTCTTGGGTCAAAAGGACTGCATGTTAATTGCCTTCACTCTATTTAGCGAAATAGGATTTTGTTGGCATTTTTTTGTGAATAAATGAAACATCAGTCTGCTACCTGGCTTGCTCATTCTAAAAGAAACAACCTTACAAAGTCCAAATATTGACCTGTCACAAGGGTAGCAGTATTCTTTCTTTCTTCAATTGGTTTTGCACTTGAACACGATGGCAGAGAACAAAATTGTGAGAGAAGATTTTTCCCCTTTCGCTGCAGAAACCAATGCTCAAATCCCCAGTGGATTTGGGTGGACTATATGCCCTCCACTGCTCACAGGTGCCCCTCTATGTGCTGCTGCCCTGTGGTTGGGAATCACAGTGCCATGGCAAGGAAAGGCTGTGCCCCGTCCTCTGAGAGCAGCAGAACAAGGAGGGGGTGGGCAGGGAAGGAGACCTGCATGTCACCACCGTCTGCTTCTAACCTGATGGCACAGCGACAAACTATGTGGTGACATTCTAGGCACTGTCTTGACAACCCATCAGCAAGGTGCAAACAGCAAAGTGTTGCATGATAAGGGGCCTGACACAGATACTTAGTCAAAAACACAGGTAGGCTGTAGGAAAGCCAGCAGTTCACATGTATCTCATTAAACATGACAAGAGTATTGCATCCACAAGGCTCTGAGATCTCCATTTTGACTAAAAAAGCAATACCAAACCCTTTTCCTTTTCAAGCACACTGATGTCACAGCAACATTTATCTAGGGTATATCAGTAACCCCAATGCAATGTCTGTAAGTGAACCTTGATCATGCCACACAATTCCACAGCCCTCCCCTATCCACTACCCACCTTCCTCAGCTCCCTATATGGCTCCTCTGCCCTCCTATGTATGACCTCACAGATGGTCCACATCCCTCACATCCCCTTAAAAGTTCATCCACCTATACACTCAACTGCATAGCACCTCTTCCTATCTCCTCCCAGAACTGTATACCACCCTATAAACCTTATCCACCAAGCCTGGACTGGACATGGGTTGCAGCTGCTTCCCCTAAGCATCTCCAAGCTGCCTCTATTTAGACTCATCCTGCCACAGGATCTAATCACTACTCAGCTGGGACCAAGCTGGCTGGTCCAGTCATCCCAAGTATGGGATTTCTTGAAAGTATCATATGTTAGATTCGTGACAGGAGTTTCAAAAAGTACTTTCATTAGCAGGGAACTATAATGATGCTTCAAGAAGGACATATTTTGAGTTGATTTTGATTTAAGGACACTTAACTTTTCCCCAACACAGAGAAGTGAGGAAAAGATAATGAGGAAAGGAGTAGAAAAGAGATTTGTTGCACTGAATCATATGTATTTTAAACACAGGAATAGTGAACTTGTGATTCTTCTACAAGCCACAATTCCATTTCATACAGCTCATGGACATATTGTATTTTTGGCAATATCATGGACTGACGCTCATTTCTGGTCCACCAAATGAGTCTGAAAGGTTGATTCAGTCCTTGGAAAAGTTTTCTAATCCCTGCTTCAAAACATGAGTAAAAGGCACCTGCCCTGCCCAAAACACCACCTCACATTGCCAGTAAATTCTTCCAGAACAGACATCGGTTCCAGCCTGCATCTCTGCATGATCTTATCCTCTTTGCAGAGCATTGGCCCATAGATGCTTCTGTCTAGCTGCTTTCCTAGTGCCTCCTCAGTGAGATTTGATCTGGTTGTTTATTGAACTTTGTCCAGTGTTTATTATTTTAGGAATTCACAAGATAGATGTGAACACTTCCAGTCTAGCTGTGCTTTGGATTACCAGGACAATTGTTTAACATGTCCCAGCCTCCATGGAGCTACTTGCCAATTAAAACTGTTCTAGTGAGCGCCTGTTAACCTCCCTGTGTATTAAAGTAATTCCTCTCCTTAGTTCCTAAATTTCCACAGAAGCTCTTCAGTCATGCCCAGAGCCAGGCAACCTGCTGGCTCAGTGCAGTCTCACAAAGTCACTTCCTTTTCCTGTTTGTGATTTTGCCACTAATAGAGGCCGATCTTTCCCAAATCTGCACGTACTCACATTTAATTAACTCAACTATACAAAGCTATGCTGACATCAGGATTGCTCACACGCTGATCATTGCAACTAGGAATAAAGGGATCCTTGTGCTTCAACTGCTCTTTGTGCTGTTGGGATCATGTGTCTCATCCAACTCTTCAACTGCATAAACTGAGAACAGGTCACCAAGATTTTCACGAGGCTTCACCAGTGCTTCTTGCACAAACACATGAGTGAAAGTGCTCTTATCTCTACTTGGATATGCAGAAAAAACAGCATGGCTAAGCACAACAGAATGGCTGTCATGCTACAGGGTAGTGTGGTTTTTCAGCTTAGATTTATATAAGTTAGAATTTGAATGCCTGTGCCACTGTCTCTTGAGAGATCACCAGTTGTGCTCTGCACAACCAGCGTAGCATGGAGAGCACAGCCTCTACACAGCACTCTTTGGGGCCAAAGGCAAAAATTAAGCTTTAGTGATCTATTCAGTTTCCTGCTATTGTTCCAAGTGCATCAATGCTACCTACATATTTCAATAATTTCTTGTTTTGTTCTTATTTAAGCAACGTCCATGACATCAGTGAAGACACACAGAGCGGATAATCAACATAACCATCACCAAAATGAGTTTGCTCCACGCAATGACAGGCAGAGCTCCTGTACATGACAGATGGAGGAAGACAACCTGCTACATGACCAGACACATCTGTGTATGTAGGTACTATATGGTGAGGATTGGGTGCATTTTGGTTACTCCTGGGGCTTCCCCAGGGTTGCCAGGATCTAACATAGTACACTATCACAGGCACCAGCATCATCCACAGCTTTGAGAGGAGTAAGAAGTTATGGGAGAAGGTTAAGGGAAAGGAGCTTAAGAAGCAGCCAAGCTTGCCCAAGGGCCATGGCATCAGCATCCTCAAGCTCTGGGGAAAGGACAAGTCCTGATGCATCAGTGTTTGTGTCTCTGATATAAGAGAGTAGGCTGCATAGATACAAAAAGTTCCATTTGAAGATAAGGAAAAACTATTTTACTGTTCAGGTGAGGGAGCCCTGGCACAGGCTGCCCAGGGAGGGTGTGGAGTCTCCTTCTCGGAAGGTTTTCAAAACCCACATGGACATGTTCCTGTGTGACCTGATCTAGGTGGATCTGCTTGAGAGGGGTAGTTGGACTAGATGGTCTCTAAAGGTCCAACTTTAGAGATTCTTCCAACTCCTACCGTTCTATGATTCCATGATTCTCTACCTCCCACTCTGTCTTTTTGCACATCCAGATGGAATCAATATATCACAAGAATCTGTAAACAGTCAAAAAAACCACAAAAACATGGTGTGGATTTCTTTTTTTTTTTCTTTCTACAAGACACCTGCTCCCTGTCAATGAGGAGAACAACCCTTTGTGTAGCAAATCCAATAAACAAAACTCTAAAGCATCTGTCCTGCAACTGTATTCCAGCCCATGACAAAGAGGGAATCAGACCTATGACAAACAGCTGGGAAGAGCATTCAATACTCACACTGTGCTTCACAGACTATCTGCTTCTTCCTACCAAAAGCGACCACAACTTCTGCTCAACACCAAGAAGAAGAAATTCTGCATCATAGCAAGCTTAGTTACTAGATGGGGAGAAATGGTGTTTGCCACAGTTTTATTACGACCAAATACCACAAGTGAGCAGTCTGGTTCTGTTCTTATTGAATGAAAATGCAAAATTTTGGAGGGCTTTTTTGAGATTAGCAGAAAAACCCAGTGAGGCCAATTTTACCTCTATAATAAAGTGTCATCCCTGTTGGACAGAAAGCCTTGATTTGGTCTTTCATTCAAAAGGAGTTTTAGTCCTGGTAGGCCAGGAGCTAAGCTTACAGCATTCAGGGCTAGATTTAGGGAGTTGCCATGTCAACACACCTCCACCGTTAGCAAGAGCACCTCAGAGACTGAGATGTGAACTAGAAGCCCTATTTTTAAGTCCCCATATTCAAATTCAATATAACACAAACTCGCATACCCTTGAAACTGCTGAAATCCTCCCTGCTTCACCTAAGGTGGAGTTTGGTCATGTCCGCCTCAGGACTATCTAGTAAAAAAATGTCCTTTCTGCTGAGCAACAGCTACAACATCCTTCTCCCTTAGAAGAATATCAGCCCATGGAAAAGTAAATTCACTCAGATATAACATTTCCAAGGGAGTAATTCTTCTCTCTCACTCCTAAAACAGGGGAAAGCTCTTTGTCAGTATGTAATTTCTTTCCTAATCACATTGCAGTGTCACATACCAGTGAGCTAAGGGCTCCCGCAGCAGCGTTATTCTCCAGCATATGTGACTTTGTATAACATGTGCTTTGCTCGGCAGTCATCAGCAGCAGCGAGCAAGAACATACGTCTTCCTCTATGACATTATTAGGCATTAAGAGCACTATATAGCAGTGCATTTCAGCTTCTTTATTTTCTCCCAGTAAAAGCAGCTTGGCCACCTGGTGTGCTGCACACACAGTTAAATTCCAAATGTAATGTATTTTGTAGCGAAAGAGATTAGAAAGCTGATGTAATGAATCTCGTTACCAGTGTCTTTATATCCTCATCTAGTTGGAAGCAGAGATCATCCAAACCTGGGTACTGTACTTATTTAAAAGAATATTGTCTACCTCTCAGCCCTGTCATTATAAGATTAATTGTTTCTTTTGGCTCGATGTTCTAGCCATGAGTTTCTCAGTGTTAAAACATGTTAGCAGCCAGATTTTCTCGAGAACTGAGGGCCAGATTTCTAAGTGCTCAGCACCCACAACTGGGCTAGATTATTTTACAAGTGTTTGACTCCCATTCAGAATCTAAAATAAGGGACAGATTTTAAGACATGCTCAAAAGCCTCCAAGATCCTCTGAAAATCTGGACCAAGAGTTAGTCCAGTGACTTGTCAAATTAGTGGAAATTAAAGTAGACAGCATCTCATCATGTTACTTGTTGCAATGATAAACAAGCCACGTTGCTGTTAGATCCATTTCCAAATCCCACTCCTCCCCTTTTAAAGGCAGTTCTTTGATGGTTTATCCAAATACAGGCCAACATTTCCAATTTTTCCTGCCATGTTAAAAAAAAATCAAACATCAAATCCAGATTTTCATTCTCGTTCTACAAAGAAAAAGATATATTTTAAGCTATATTTGGTCAAAATTTCTAAGATAGTTCATGAAGTGGCAGAGAGATGCAGACAGGAAATTTCAACCCAGGAAATGAACATTAAGAAGAGAATTGCAGCCAGTGGGACAGAGGGAAGTGTCCTTTGCATCTCTGATAGCTGAATACACGCGTCCTCCCCAGGTCCACACCTGGATTATGGCAGATGAGCCTCTCTTCCTGCATTTCACTTACATGACTGCTCAAATATATGTAATTACATCCCTGTTTCATGCTCTAAGTGCTTCATAAGATTGGAACTGAAATGCAAGAACCAACCCTCTCTTCTGATCCCATTGCTGTGCTGTTTCCTGACCTCAGCCCTCAAGAACAGATGTGTTTCCAAAGAGAAATGTTTCCAAAATTAAAAAAATATATATAATAATTATAAGAGCGTGACAGAAAGTCTCCAGACTGAAAATTATGGAGAGATTCAATCACCAAGGAGCAGTCATGCAGGAGACTCCTTTAGCCAGTCCTAGCCAGACATGGGACTGCTCTAGGCTAAGCCTCAAACTCCACAAAAGCTGCTCCTCTTTTTGTGTAAGTAACTTAGCATGTATTGGGCAATCAAATAAGAATTACAACTTCTGATTTGTGCTTCTATTTATCTGTTTATCAGCTCAAACTTGTTTGATAGGACTGCTCTTGCCAATGCTCACATCTCAGTACAGGTGAACTTAATTTATTCCAGATTCTTTAGTGCAAATCCACAAACTACAGAAGATCTGTACACAGTGGATCTGTTAACTGGATGGGGACACATTCCTTACAAATATTCTCTGTAAAGAAGTTTTACCTGTTCTAGAGGTCAGTGATATTTTTTGGTGTGATAATACAGCAGATCAGGATGGTAAAACTTGCCCTATCAAAACCCTGAAAAAAATACTTGTTTTCAGTTCCCTGATGTGATAATACAGACTTTCTGTATGACCTTGGGCAAATTATTTAATCTGTTAGTGCCTCAGATGAGGATAAAGTCACCTCTTTCCGCCCACTCTGTCTGGCAATATGGTGTGGTCTCTTCCTATTCATTGCAATGCCAGAAAAAATAAATCTAGGACCTCATCTGTACAGTATTCAAGAACAAATGTATCTTAAGGAGAGCAGTGAAATGGAGCCAGCAAAATGTGTATGCACCATTAAGGAAATCTCAGGCATTCCAGGTGACAGATTCAGTGCCAAACAGTAACAATATTCGCATACATATTCTAAAGAGGGCTTTCACATCTCCTCAACTGCCTGTTCAGCCAAAGGTGGATCTGGGAACACCACCCTGCAAGCCCTAAAGGCAAAGATATGCTTTGCAGCTCATTTAGAGACTAGCAAACAGGGAGCAGATCAGCTGGAAGATGCAAAGAAAAAGCCATGTGAGTAAAAATGCTATCATTTACAGATAAACACAGAGTGCACTTTATTTTTGAACCAATGAGGTTTGGTAGGCACCCAGACCCAGCTGCTATCCATCTTTTTCTCCAGTCTATCAGCATTGTAAGTCAGCATATCTAGATGTGAAGCACTCCCCATATGAATGGGCTATTCATCTTCTGACACTGCCCAGGCAGAGCATGTGAAATGTCGAGAGATTAGACACTGCCAGAGTGAGAGATTCCTCGATGCAATTAAAGTGTGAAGAACACATAAATCACAAATTTAAATGACTCCATCCAAACAGCCACCACACACAGCCCCCATCTGCTGAGGTAGAGTGTGACCAGTCCCAAATGCAAAGGAGAAGCTGGAGCTGGGAACATGGAGTGAGCACAGATATGGAGGTGTCCAAATTGCAGACTTTCTTAATGGGCTGTGATTGAGGAGGCAGTGATGGGCTGCTCTGACAGGTGAGGCAGACCCAGTGAAATAGCCCAGGAAAAGCAAGGTGAGGAGCAGAGGCGGGATGAAATAGAACTATTTGAATAAAAACCGTGTCAGAGAGGCAGTCATGCTGATATAATATCAGCAATGAGAGGGAGAACGTAAGAGAAAGTCCATGGTAAATTAAGCACCAAGGCTGCTAAAGGTCCGGTTATTTTCCAGATAGTTGCCTTCTGATTGTTCGTTAAAGTACAATATCCAGCCCTGAAAAACAGCCAGTGAAAGTTCACTCATTTTTTTCCTGTTGGCAAGTGGTCGCAGGACCTGGACACAACCTGGCTTCCCGGATCTTGACTCACTGCAGTGGTGCCTTGGTCATTAATATTCATGAAAGAGCTGATGGTGTAGAGTTGGGTGTTTGCATTGTCCTTCCTACTATTTCCTACACATGGATGTGGGCAATGCTCATTTTTTGCATGGGAGAGGCACGAAACTTGGCGCTGTGCTCAAGCCCTCCTTTCTAAAGGCAAGATGGAAATGCCATTTTCCATTAAAAAACAACAGACTAAAATAACACATTCCTCAGAGCTGAAGGCTGAAGAATGACCTCTGAGCCAAAAATACCAGAGGGCAAGGGAAAGGAATTGATTTCTGTTTGGTAGAAATCATGGTTTTTAAGCCAGTCTCTTGATTGTGGCAGTGCTGAGCATGATGTTTTCAGCAATTTCTGAGTCATCAATCCTGTCTCAGCCAGCAGGAGAAGAAGGAAGAAGCACGTACAACAATGTTCTAAAACCCCATGGTTTTAGATTTAAAAAAAAATAAAGATGAAAGTCTGTGGTGGCTTAGGAGGCTGCTCATAGCTGCTAGGGTACAGTTCATTTTCTTCACACTAACTGGTACTGGGCTCTGTTTTGGGTTTCTACTGCAAACAGTATTGATAATTCAGGGATATTTTAGTTGTTACTGAGCAGTGCATAGAGCCGAGGCCTTTTCTGCTCCTCAGCCCATCCCACCAGTGAGTAGGCTGGGGGTGCAGAAGCAGCGATGAGGGGACACAGCCAGGACAGCTGACCTCAGCTGACCCAGGGATATCCCAGATCGTATGATGCTTGGGGATGTTTGGAGCAATGGCACTTGTTTTCTCAAGTACTCATTAGGTGTGATGGAGCCCTGCTGTCCTGGGGATGGCTGAGCACCTGCCTGCCCATGGGAAGTGGGGAGCAAATTCCTTGGTTTGCTCTGCTTGCACATGCAGCTTTTGCTTTACCTGTTAAACTGTCTCAACTCATGAATTTTCTCATTTATACCCTTCTGATTCTCTCTTCCATCCCACCTTAGGGGGAACGAGAGAGTGGCTGTATGGAGCTTAGTTGCCATCTGGGGTTAAACCACATCATAAAAGCTGCCATTTCTTCTTTAGTCCTTAACCCATTCAGTCCCAGCAGAAGCAGCCTTGGCTGCAGCTCCAGGTTTAGCAGGATCTCAGCTCCCCAGCACACACTATGCTGTGGAGGGACATGCCAACTGCCTCAGGCTCAGTAGAGCACTACTGGTCGCCTCTTGCTGCTCACATCTGGCACCAGGGATGGTGACTGAAAACCTATTGACTCTATGCCAAGAAGAGTGTGACCCAAGGGCTTACAGGGGAGGCTAAAACCCCTGGCATCCTTCCCAACCACACTATCAGTAAACTTGTGATCATGGCAAAGCTGACTTTCCTAAACATACCAAACTCCTGAGGCTCCAGTCTTGGTCACATAACCTATACCTTATGTGCAAATGGTGCAGAAGCCTTAGCAGTTGCATGCTGAGGTGGGTGTTAAGGGTGCAGGATGCTCCCCGCACAGGCAGGTCTCTCTCAGCGTTGACAGTGGGGGTCCTTCCTGGTGGGGACCTACCATATCTGCAGACATAAGTGTTGCCCCTTTCATGCCAACACTTAATGGCTGTGACAACTCCCACAGTCCTACTCCCTGTAACGGGGATGGGGTGAAAAGCAGGAGCTGAGTGCTGGTCCCAAACGCCTGAAACTCACTGTGTGGGCGCAGCGAGACACAAGCTCGCTGCCTCCCAGCACGTCGGCGGGTGGCATTTCTCTCTCCCTGCAGATATCACTCCATCTCTAAGGACAAGGAGGGGGAGAAACAAGCAGCTAAGAGATGCAGGCTGACTGAAGGTACGCTGCTGGCACCCTGCGCTAGCCTTGAAATACAGGGCACCATCATCCTCATTCGTGCCTGGCAGCAAATCTCTACCACGTTTGCTCCTGCTTGTCACGCTCCCAGGGAGGACTTTTGGGGCAGAGACCTGCTCTCTGGTTGGCGTTGATTCATCTGCCATGCAGCATCATCACAGGGCTGTGGTAGTTGGCAGAAAGCTCCCACACTGATTTTGTCAAGAGAGCCGGGCAATAATAGAATGACACCTCACCATGTTTGCAAACAAACACTGCCTCCCTTCCTGTTTAACACCATCTGCCACCCAACCCAATTTCCCTGCCCCCGTCCCTCCCCAAAAATGGCAACCAGAGAGAACTCCAAAAAGCAGACAAACTGTGCCATTTTGCACTTAGTGTTGAAAGGTGTTGGTGAATAGGCTGTGGTGCCATGCTGCCCTTCCACATGCATGAGGACACTCCCTGATGCATCATCAGAGCTGAACCACTTAGCTGGGCTGTATTGCCGCTGAAACCACAAACCATCTCAATATGAGTTTGGTCTTGAGCTTTTCCATTGAATGGTCTTCTTCCTGACCTCTGCCCAGTGGTAGGAGCTGGTATGGACATGGGTATGGAAGCAAGAGGAGACTCCACTTAGCTCCCCATCTCCATCAGCAGAATAGCTCAGCTTCCTTGCACAGGTCCTTATATCTTCCCCCAATGCTGCTTGCAGGCTCAAAACTTAGTTTATGGCATGCACTTGGCACCCACACGAACACAAACATTTCCCCATGGGTTACCACATGGACTGATATGCCTCCAGGGAACAGATAAAAGTCTTCCAGACTGGCCCAGCTCTTGGCCAGCCATTCTCCTTTGCTCTCCTTGAAACAAAGAAAAGGCAGTAAAAGGAAATTTCATACATCCAAGAAATTAGTTCACGCAAGGGAGGGTCAGATTGCTCAGGACTTCAACCAAGATAGGGGAAAAAATATTTCCTTGAGCAAAGAGACTTTTTGGCTGAAGAAAAACAAACACTGCTCACAGCACTGCAGGTGAGAACCTGCTTCCTTATTTATGGCAGAGCTGCAGAAAAAAGGAAAGGAGGGTGTTGCATCTCATGATGCCCCAGATAAGATATTAACACTTCTGTGACATATTTATTCTACTCCTCCATGACATCAAAAATCAAAATTGTTAAGTAGAGGTCACATGCATTATGTTAAAAATTAGAGGCTCTTTCATGCCACCAATTTCAAACCTGTTCTCTATAGCACTCATGTCCTCTATTTCTCACGGCAGAGGCATCCCACTTCTTGAGCAGAGGAATTGAGAAGGTGCCTCTATCTTGGGCCCAAGCAGTGCAGACACACATCTCACAGCCCCAGCTCCTTCACATAAGACAAGCCTATGCTCCAGTATTTAAACATCAACTGGTAGACATGCTGTCCTGATACCATCTTAAGCCTTAGCCACCACTTAAATAGAAAGTCCAATTACTTTGGGGCAATACCCAGAGATAATGCAGACTGTCAGCTACTGGCATTTTTATGTGGATGGTCTTTACACAGTGCTTATCCTTCGCATGAAATCAAATGCTTTATACTTAAGAGGCAAGCTTTATTTCTTCTCCTGGGATGGGATTGATTAAGGAAAAATAAGTGTTATCTTCCTGCTCATCAACAGCTAGGCCAGACTCACATACATTGCAATTTGAGGTATATTTCAGAAGAAATCTATTTGGATATTTTTCCAAGCTCCCATCAATCATTTCCTTCACACTCCCTTTCTAGCAGCTCTCCAACACACCATTTGAAGCTGGATTATGTCAAAACGCTTGAGAACATTTAAGTTCATTCTTGCTCAGAAAGTCTCGCCATGCTCATTACTTGTAAACTTCCATAATCCCTAGGGGTGGTTTCTGAGTAGCCACAGATGGTTTACTCTCTCTGGGGATAGCAGTGGAGTTCAATGAGGTCACCGTGGGCATCCCTGCTCTTTTGGGTGTATATGTCCCACAGAATGAATGCTTAAATCAGGAGAGGTAAATCCTGTGTGCCAAGTATCCCAATGTAAAAAACAGTACTGATGGACTTCTCAAGTCCTCTTCACCACCACAAAGATTTTTGGCAGAAAATGTCCTGTACATACTTGTCTTCTGAGTGTACAACAGTGTATTGTGCATACAACACGTGTTGTGTCCAAGCTACCCTTTTCCCTTTGCTGAGGTTGGAGATCTCCTCTCTTTCATGAGTGACTCAATCTGTACAGTACCAGCCACTGCCAGACGGAGGATGTCCACATTAGCCTTCACCTTTACAGACTATTTCCTGCAAGAAAAAGGATAAAACCTGGCAGAGCAGCTGGCTGGGTGCATTGGTCAGCCTGCCTTTGTTTCTGTGGAAGAATCCTTTAACTACTCTGTGATCTGCCAGAAAAATAAAGCACTTCCCTTCTAGGCAGTGACGGAGATGTTTTATTCCTAGAACAACAACTTGCCTTTCTTTCATCAGCTAATTTAGTCTTTCGTGCCCTAGTCACTGACCTGAAGACAAAGCCATCTGTCCACCCTCCAATAGCCTTCAGGTTTCACACCAAAATGTCACAGGATGTGGCATTGATGATCTCTGCAAGGGTCAAAATGGAAAGCACTTCCCATGACCTCAGAGCTTTTTAGATTTCTCATAATCCTCTCTGCCTTCCTGCACTGGTACCAAGTCACCTCAGGTTTTCATGTTATGACTCTACAGGAATTTAAATATTTGAGAGCAAGTCTGGTAACAATTTTTAACCCACCCACATATGTTTCATGAATTAGTTGTCTCCCAGGTGGCTTGCCTATTTGAAGGCTACAAGCAAACAGCCGTAGGGTAATTCCTTTCCCTGACTCAGATACATCAGGTACTACACTTCTGATTTCACAATATTTCTGGTTTTACAAAAGAGCAGATATTTGGTTATGAATTCTTGCTGCCCCTAGTGACTGAAATATCTTCTCTTGTACTTGAGGGTATCACCTATTCTTCACGGTAAAAAAATAGACTCCCTTTCACTGATGTTTCATTTGCTCTTTGATGATCTCCATGACTTCTCATTGTCTGTTTTGCTTTCCTGGTATTCAGATCCTCACTCTGCTCACCTATACCTGTCTGCAGAGACCACTGTTGTGCCCCCACCCCATTAGGCTTTCAGCTCTCACCCCCTGCCCTGCCCTGACAGTCTGTGACAGAGGAACGAGGTGCTTGTCTGCTCCAGAGACTTGATTCACTGTGGCCTTGTGCCTAATTGCTGCAGAGGAAACTGTTTTTTTCTGCTTCAAATGCAGGAACTCAAAGTGCAATCCAGGCAGATAAGAACAGCTGTGAATAATGCTCACCCTCACCACCCCTCCTCAATCCTTCCTCCAAGGGCATGGGGAGCTAACCCTACTGGCAGCTATTTCAGTGTGAGCCCATCCTCTGCATAAATCCCTGTTATTCTCCCTTCTAAACATCCTAACCCTGTATAAATTCCTGCATGCATTTTCACAGGGGAGTAGTATATCTATGGGGTCTAGTTTGACATTTCCATTCTAATTCTTGCAAACAATCTCAACCTGACAGGTCTTGATTTTGACCAAGGTATCTAGGACTAATGCATATTTTATCTGTGCATTTGTGTTTTAAAGAAACAAACTGAGAGGTTGTCACCAGAAGGGAGTCCTCAAAGCAAGCCCACATATCAATGTGGCACTCAACAGTAGATTGGGTTATCTTTTGCCCCTTGGAATATATATTCATTGATGGATGTTGTATGTGCTTCTATGGAAGCTGACAGGCACTTTAACTCTACATTTATGGCATAAGGTCTATCATTGCCTTTTAGAAAGCACATATTGCTTACATCTTCCACCTCATCAAAATCAAAAGCCCCTTTCCCCTGCTCCTTTTCTTTAACTGGATGAAATAGTGGATTTGAGATTTGTTTTTGAGAGGGCCATTGTTTTGTGGTTTTGGCCTGCACATCCCATACTGAGGCATATATGACTCTGGATTACTTCATATGTAAACTTGACTACAAAAGGAGCTTCTGTTGTACAGTAGAAAAAAATATTATGTAGATATTCCATTTTACAATTGGTCAGTCAGTTGTTTTGAGTATTTCTAAATACCCATCTTCTCAGCCTTCCAGTTGTCTCCTTTGCTGCTGCTGACAATGTTGTTCTGGGCCAGGTGAACTTCTTCTCTACCAGCAATCAGCAATGGTTTATGACACTCGTAGTGATGAAATTCCATCTGTCTCACAGCAGATCCCTCAGGAGGTTGCTAATCAAACAACATTCAATTAGCCCCTCCAGCTCTGCCACATATTCAGCTACATCATCTCCTTGTCCTACTACGAACTCAAAGCTGACAAAATTGCTTGGCTGTGGTGCACAATAGTCTGTTATACCTTCTGCAGCTCTTCTAAGCATTATCTGTTATTTTCTAAGGTTGTAACGAACTCCTCAAAGGTGAGTAGGTTTAATTGCTACAGAAATCAATTTTGTCTGTTGGTTCTTATCTATAATCTACTTTGAAAGAACATAGCAGCCCAACTATTCACTATACTGTTGGCAATCCTCATTTTCTTCATTAAGGACTTCCATTTTCCCCAGAAGTTTCCAGTTTCAGTTGTATAAAAGGACTTCTCAGGTCACAGAAAACTTTATTCAAGCTAGGACCCTTTGCTTTGCTTAATCAGTCGTTTTGTTTAATTTGTTTAACTGCTTTATAAACTTCTCCTCACAAAATAAAAAGTAGTATGTTGAGGAGAAATAGGGCTGGAACCCAAAAGCATCAGGCAACCCCACTTAAACCTTTTTATCTTCATTAATATAATCTTCACTGTTGTCTCCAGAGATCCATTGTAGTAATTTTAGTCAGGAGACTCGGAAATGTGTGGAAGTGGAATGAAGCCCTTTAGTATCATCAGGGCAGAGGCACATTGATTTTGGGAAGCCATAGCCACACTTTTCCTGAGTAATGAACAGATGACAGGTGTTATTTAGGATGCCAATTGGATGTCTTCTAGGATGATTTGGTTTGAATTAGCAAAAAAGACATTTGTCTGAGCTGCAGTAATTCTTGAAGGCTGAAAAGCCATTATAAGATCTGGAGTTAGATGATATAATAGAGGCTCTTTCTCACAACACTGCTGAATTTTAACAGGACTTTGTCAAACCTGTTAAGTGGACATGGTGGAGGTAACAGGATGAGGAGATATGCCCTTCTCAATGAGGAGATTCACCTATCACTGTTTTCAGGGAACGACCGTCCATAACCTACATGCTGGGTTTGCTTTGGAAGCAGTGTCCCTTGAGAGGAGCTTCACGATCAACTTTCCTGCCTTGCATGAAGCAGCTACTAGAGAATGACTCTGGCAGCAGGAGATAGGCAAATTGGATTGCATGTCATGAAAAACACTTGATCTTCAGCTGCAACTTGCCCTGAGTTGTCCATCATTATCAATAAGAGGAAATATCAGAGAAAATATTCAACTCTGTGTGTCTTGCCTCATAGACAGTAGAACATTCTTAAAAGGTTTAGAGGGTAAAGTGTGGTGCTGGAGTCCCTTTTTGGCATAGCCTTTCTTTTTACTGCCAGACAAGGATGGATAGATTTAATGAAGCATGGATGTGGGATCAGGCAGAGCAGGGGCTGTCCTGCTCCCCTACTGAGGGCTTCTGTGATCCTGATAAGTGACATGTTTTCTCTGTGGCCCAGGCTGCCATTAGAAAAAACAGGCATGATGTTTCCTTTGTCTGATGCCTTGTTGTTCAGCTTAAAGCTCTTCAGGCTATGGTCTACTTCTTACCTTTGGCACTTTGCTGTGCTGCCATCATTGAAGAGCCTTGTCTGACTTCAGCTGTCTAGACATGACCATAGTGCAAATATCAAGCAGCATTGACAGCTGAAAATCTGCTTCCATCTTATTTCCTTACATGTCAGCAAATAATGTCATGGCATCAGGGACAACAAACCGTGGCCCAACATAACAGAAGTGACACAACATGCTGAAATCAAGACATGACAAAAATTCAAGGTGTACACACGGCTACTCTGGAACCTCTTTTATGTTGGCGGGGGAAGACAGGGATAGACCCTGCAGAGCACATCATGTATTTCACGGCCTCCAACAGGTGAACCAGCTGAATCTGCAGCTTTGCTGGGTTTTGGCTTCATTGCAAAACTAGTCTGAGGAACAGAATAGCACCTGATGCTGAGTCCTTAGACAGAGATATGAAGCGCTATACTTCTAGGTCACTGTTTCCAGCTAAGTCTTTTGTAGCTCTTTAGTAAGTAAAATTCATTGGTCACTTGATTGTGATTGTGAATTGAAACAACAGTAGTAGACTTTGCAGCCACCGGGGAGGTGCAATTGATACCTGAGGGGAACTGCAGTGTAGGACATATAAACCCTGGTGCTGAGGTGGTCATGGCTAATCTGCTTTTAGTG
Source organism: Urocolius indicus (assembly GCA_013401255.1). Classification (NCBI taxonomy): domain Eukaryota; kingdom Metazoa; phylum Chordata; class Aves; order Coliiformes; family Coliidae; genus Urocolius; species Urocolius indicus. The sequence goes on from WBNH01000715.1 coordinate 16,554, forward strand.
CTATAAATAGCTAAACAAAAATGGACTCAGAGCTTAGTAGTGCCTCTTTCAAATCTTGTCCTTTAGCAAGGTCCTCTCTGATGTTCACGCACCCTGCAGGGACGAGGAGCCACCACTGCAGCTCCCACATCACAGCAGGCCGGGCAGCTGGCAGCCCTGTGCTGCTGCTGGAGATGCCATCCTCACTGCTGAGGAGGCTGTTTTTCTTCTGCAGATCAACAGGAAACTTCAGCTCTGTCTCATCCCGACTGCAGTAAACAAGTGGCGCTTCAATACCACAATGACAACTTCCTAAAATACTCCAAAATAGATAGATGGGGCAAAACACACTGGTTAGACTGGAGTGGGGCAGAAGAACCATACTCATCCAAAACATCCAGCTGTCCTCAAGAGTGTCCTGCCTCTGTCCCAGCCCCAGAAATGCATAATTTTCTTCTGGCAGTGGGTTGTAGGCTTTGCCACTTGCACGGTACAAGCAAGTGATCAAGGTTGAATTTAGTTTCTTGTCCCCTTAACCAGCAGGCACCTCAAAAGCTGAAAGTAAGTCCTTGTCCATGCAGCAGACAGGAAAAACCCTTCCAGGTAGCCTTGCATTTGGAAACCTTCTACAAAACACAGACTTTCACTGTCATGGAAAGCTTCTCCTTGAAAAGAAATGTGCTCATGACCATTTTTGAGCAATCTGACCTTTTTCATGGAGATATATGCTTCCCTGTCAATGGCTCATAAATGGATGAACAGCTCAGCTCTTTTTAATAGAGTTAGGCACAAGGTAATAATAGACTTGTGCGACTCGGTCTCTTTGCTTAATTCATCTTTCTACAAATCATTAACATTGTTGAAATAACTGCTATCATTAGCTCAGATTCCTCCTCGCAGCAGCTAATAGCAGCATTGCAGTGCATAGCACATGGAAAAAGGAGTTCCTCACTCCTGTTGGCACAACAGAGACTCAGGGCAAGGTTTTTCATTCTCCTGTCAAAGGAGAAGAAGTGTTGAATAAAGCAGACTGAGCTCCTTTCCTCCTTCACCAGAGAACATGACACAGGGATCAGAGCAGCAGATTCAGATACAGCAGGGGCTTCAGCTAAGGCTCACAGTGCAGAGGTTGTAGCCTAAACCCAGGTCAGATAAAAGCCAAGCAAACCTCTCCTATATCTCCAAAGATGGCCCCAGCCCATGTGAATGAACCTCTGGTCTCCCCATGCAAGCAAACAATGACCTCCTGCTTTCCTGATTCCTATGGGGATAATGCTCACCAACCAATAGAGGTAAAACTACTCTCTTTGTGCTCATTTTTATCGTTTTTGAGACAAGAGTGTGTTAGGCTTCAAAGTACAGCATGGCCATAGCAGTGGTGACCCTGTACAGCACCAAGCTTAGTGCGAGGTTATTCCTTTTGAAGTGCTGGAAGCTGCTAGGAGCTGAACAGAGCCTATCTGCTGTGTGGCAGTGCTGGTGTGAGCTAAATTCATCCCGAGTATAGCCTGGTGCTGGATCAAAGCAGCCTGCCTCCTGGCACTGCTCAAGGCAGGGAGATCTGCTTGCTGCTGCTGCTACATGTCTCAGGGCCGTCATGGGGAAGAAAGCAAAAACTTCTGGGTGCATTTCTTGGGAAGTGTTTTGGCTCAGCAGTAAAACAACCCAAAGCCCAATTCTTTGGTTTCTCAAACCCCAAATTATTAAACGAGTTCATGGCAGTGCATGAAGCTCAGCCTTCAAGAGAGCTGGGCCTGATCTTGTGGTTGCGATCAGCACATGCATCTAATTAGCATTGTGGGATCATCCTTTAATTAAATTTACTGTGTTTGGTTTATAAGCACAGAGGTCTGGACTTGATGACAGCAGAACACAGGATGGGGTCCACTGCTATTTATGTATGTTGTGGCACGATGCGTGCTCTTGTTTCATGTGCACAGCCCTAAATGTTATCCCTGGGATTACACCAGGGTGACTGAGAACAGCAATTGGCTTGTGCTCGGGAGCTTTGTGTGACTCTTCCAGTAATCTGAAATGGTCATTTCCTAGCAGTCTGTTTGTTTCTGTGTCAAGGGAAATAATATAATTTGAGCGCTGTAAAATTTACAATTATTGTGCAACAATTTTAACGAGACAGAGTGGTGGAGGAGGGAGGGTCAAGAGAACATCGGGATGAACCAGTGTGCAGTGAAGGCGGAAGCAAGGCAAAGCTTCTCCCCAGAAAATCGAAAACAAAACCTACCACTCCCATAACAGCATTGCCATCTGCAATTAATGAAGTCTCTTGTGTGACCCTGGTCCTCACATATACAGTGAGTTATGCAGAGGGGAGAGACCTGTGAAGCACATGGCTTAAAGGCACCAGAATGTTTGCAATGAAAGCTGTGTTGGAGTTTGCTGCTCTGACGCAACTTTTTCCGGTAAAGTGTCTGAGCCAGATTACATGTATTATCAAACCTGCTCAGACATCTGGGAGTCAAAGGGTCCTGAGCCAGGTTTGTGCACATTATGTTCTTTCATAAAAGAACTCCATGGCGAGTCCTGTCTCTCCTGCAGTCAGACCATCACAGTATTACAAATTTCCAGTTCAGCGATTCCAGTTTGGCCATAGTGCAGATCTGAGGCTGTGTTCAGATCTGTACTGGGATTGACCCAGAGAGGAGCACTCATCCAGTCATTGGCACTGGCTGCTGTGAGGCACAGTCCTCAGATGTGGAAAGTGGTTGTCCAATCATACAGGCTTCCCCAGTAACGGTGCAAATGGAGCCCATCCAGATACTGCTCACAGAGAAGCATCCAAAGACTCAGGCAAGATTTTGACTCTCTGATCATAAATTCTGCTTTGCTTATTGTTTCAAGTGCAAAAAGCCAGAGTCCTATTGGGATTTAAATCCAGTAGACAAACTACTACAGAGATGGCAGCAGAGACAAAAAGGCCCACTGTGCTCCTTTGGGGTGTAAAGTCAACCAGAAGATTCCCCTGATATGGGGAAACACTGCAGACTCACTGCAATGAATGGTCCTTATGATAGGCAGTGGAGGTGGGAATAGACTGCTGTGTCCTTGGCAAGGCAGGGGCAATCCTCAGTGTCAGGGGACCTGATCAGTGCTTCTCACTGCTGCTGTGTCTAGTGAAAGCACTGTAGAGGGGATGACTTGGATCAGTGCCTCCAGGAGATTTGTAGGAGTCAATGTTGTGACTCTTGGCCCTATTTCCCTCTGAGAAGCAGTTTTTCTGGTTGTGTTTCTGAGAAGAGCTCTACTTTCTTCATCATCACTTGCTGTGTTAAACATGTCCCATGTGGACAAGGACTCATGAACATTAACCAAAAGATCCCAAGGTAAGTTCTGTGGGGTATCATTTCTCTTGCCAGGATGATGAAGAGGAAGATGGAGTTGCTTGTCTAGGGTATTAAATGCTTCCACTCATGGTTTCCCCATAACCTTGTTCTGATACTCCTGGAGATAGTCTTCTCTGTGTTCTGGCATTGCCCATGTCTTGCAAAACACTCAGAACAAAAGCATCTTTCTCTAACCATGTAAGTTAATTGTTCTCCATTGTCTGGGCTGCATTCCTGATGGTCGTTATCCCATTCCTCCTGTCCCCTTCTGATGTCAGACAGAGAGGGAATCACATCTTAGCCACAATTGGGTTTTGTGACTCATTTAAAGCACTCCCCAAGAGGACACTTCACGTTTCTGTCTGAGCCACTTTATTTCCATCACACAAGCAGCACTCAAGCTAATGCACAGCAAGAGCCCTAGCAGGAAGTTCTTCAGAAGGAGATGAGAACCAATATGTAAAGTGGTTAATGAGCTCGCCACAGGCAGCAGTGCATTGGGTTACCACTATCAGAAGTGGCTAGGGGCAAGCAAGTACTCCTCCAGCAGCAAGCACCTTAAAGCCTGTCTCTGCACCAGGGCCAGGAGCACTGAGAGCTGGCAGGGCCAAAAGAAAAGCACATCTTGTAACCCAGAAAAAAGCGAGACCATTGAAGCAGTTACCTCTAATGCTTAGGAGCAGCAGCAGCAGAAACCCCCCAGGATCTGTTCCATCTCCTTCTGCAGGGTCAGGTAGTTTACCTTGTTGCTTGTGTGGTCTCTCCTAAAGTACTGGGAATGAAAAAGGCAACCCCAAAGAACAGGAAAATTAGTCTGTAAAAGATAAAAATCAGCTCTGGGAATAGGAGGAGGTGGAGAACCAGAAACAACTTTCCACGCTTCTTTTAGGTAGCTAGGTTAAGGTAACAATATTCCCTTAACAGTAACGGGTCATCAAGGATTGTACATCTTCTAATAGATATCACATAGCTCACAGGATAAATTCAAAAGGCTGCAGGAGAATGGCACTTGGCACCATGCGGAATTCAGTGCCAGAACACTGCACTGCGTGAAACCATGACATCTTGACCAAGGCTGAGAGCTTAGAAGGACACAAAAAGGGAAAAGCCATTTAAACAGAGCTCAGACTTGACATAAATTTCATTAAAACACAGATTTTGGAAGTGCGTGGAGTGAAAGTGAAGGACATGAACCTGTACCAGACAGGGCATCAGGCAAAGTCTAACCAAGGAAACTGAGGTGTGAAGGTAGCTAGGGGATGAGTCATCTTCTAGCTGCACAGGGCTCCCCTGCAATACCTGATGCTGCCCACTGCCTGCCATCCTAGGCTGGAGGAGCCTCCAGTCTGACCTGGAAGGCCTCTCTTCACAATCATTCCCTCATGTGGACCAGCACATTATAAGCTACCATAAGAAACCAGAAGACACTGTAGCTGGAGGTGGGCACCAGGGGCAATGAGCCAGAGGCCAAGTGTCACTTTTAAGAAGAAACCTGGAAAGCAGACCTGATCCAGAGATTCAAGTTCTCATAACACTGAGAGTCACAAGGCTGAGACAAATCATCAATCAGTCCAAAGAAGTGCAAGATGTTCAGATAAAATAGGTATGGGAACAAGGAGCTCCTGACAATTGAGGATACTACTAGAGAACGTACTGAATGCAAAGCAGCAATGTCACTGGCTCCAAGCACCGGAGGGATAATGCAAGGGAAAGCATTTCCAGTGGACCAAGCTACCTTGAATGTGATGAAAATGCAAAGTTCACCTAAAGATTTTTCCCCCATTTCAAACCCCACAGGACGTCTTGAATCCTGTCACCATTCTGCTGCTTTACCCACTCAACCTGACCATTCACCTGGTGTTTACAGCACAGGGCTAAACTGCAGTACAACCTGTTGCAGGAATATGAGTAGATACATTAGATGCCTTCATCTTTGCTATTTTGTTTCTCTTTATAGATAAATATAGTCTTAGAAATAGTCACTGCTCAAAAGCGGGGGGACAGAGCTTGACCTTTTAATGTTTTTTATGTGAGGTGAGCCTAAATCAAGGATCCCATTTCAGCACCACATTAATTTCAATACATCATTCTTTTTAGGGTTTCAATCTTGTTCCCCACAGAAACGATAATTCATGGAAACATGTAAAAGATGGACTTGAGGCAAAGAACAAGGACAGGACAACTCATACTAATTTAATTTACTTGGTTAATTACATTTCATATCGCATTCACTTGAGATATACAGATGAGTAAAATTTATACAGACATAGACATTGAAAAGCCAAAAATAAAGTCATGAGCAGTTTTATCTTTGAGTTGTGCAGAAAATGAAAGTGAGAAAAGAAGAGAGAATGTGTTAGTTAGCAGATGCTGAAAGGGGACAAGGAAGATACATTTTGTTCCTTCTGTAATGTCTCTGACCTCATCTTTCCCTTTTCCATGCTTATTTTGGTCTTCTTAGTTCTGTCATTACATTTTCCCATTCTCATTTTAGTTTTGCTCCACAATCCAACTTTCTTCAACAGCAAGTTCCCTGGGCTACATTCTTGTGGCCTATTGAAATACTTTTAGTAAGTGACCTTAGGGAGGCATAAAAGACTTTTAGTTAATCCAGTTACATCCCAAATCCATCAGAAGTAGAGTTTAACTGACTTACACATGTGATCCTAAGGAGCTGCTCCAACAGGAAGGATTTCCTACTTTTTCTTCCTGATGTGGATGGCATAAAAGACTCCAGTGATCTGCCAGTTCTGTGGCATCCAGAGCTTCAAATCCTAATTTTATTGCTGTCTTGTATCTCAAGAGCAGCTGTGAACAGTTGAGAATATGGGCCTCTAGCTCCACACATCCAAATATGTCTTTAAATCTCACTTCTTCAAAAAATCTCTCATTTTTTTCAGCATCAGCAAGTTCCAGGTGTCTCCATCATCTTCTCTGATGTCTGCTTCTCATCTTTAGAGTTGTTCTTACTTTGGAGAAGGACTAATCATCTGCAGTCCCACAGAGTAGTAAAAATGGTCATCAAATTATATTCTTCAAAATATCAGCCAGTGGCCAGATGTGAAACATCACAGATGTAGATTGCCACATTGGTTCAGCTCCATAAAGTCCTGCAGTCTTGCAGAACCACAAAATTGCCACCTGGAGGAGTCGTCAGTGCTCGTGACTGTTAAGGAAAACCTGGACAAAGCAGTAGAAAGTTCACCCAGAGGCATAGTCATCACATTACCTACTCACGACTTTCATAGATCACATCTTCATGTTTTCTTCATCCCTATATGAATCAAAGGAAGCCATCAGTATCCACACTTGTTATACTAGAAAAAAGGTCTTTAGATCTTTCAGTCTAACCTGGGCACTTCACAGCCTAATTATGAGTGTAAGAGAGTTTAGATGCTGTCATGGTTTGACATGACAGCCTTTTCTGGTAAGGGGGAAGCGGCTGTAAAGATGGCGCCTGTAAGAAGTTGTTTGCAACTCTCCCCAGCTCTGAGCCAGACCTACTGCTGGGGCTGAGCCAATTAGATGCCTCCACGATCACTTTTTAAGAAGAAGCTGGAAGAGGAGGTTGCTTTCCTCCATCTTCTTCCTGCTTCTTCCTTCTTTTGTCCCTTTCTTCTTCTGGCTGGTGATGATGCAAGGAGTAGGAACAGTGAGAGAAACAACCATGCAGACTCCAAGGTCAGTGATGAAAGAGAGGAGGAGGTGTACCAGAGCAGAGACTCCCCTGCATTCTGTGGAAAGAACTGGTGAAGCTGAGATTCATTTTCATTTATTTCCACATCAGCGGCAGAGATTAATTTTGATAAAGCTGGCCCCGGACCAGGGGCAGTGACTCACTTCACTACAGACCTCGAGCCGGGGCCGTGATTTTCTTCTTTATCACTATGGCTGGAGTAGGCCATGTCCCGGAGGAGGGACCCTGTAACTGCAGAAACTGCAACCGCGGTGAAGAATCCACGCCAGAGATATTCACCAAGGACTTTGTCCTGAGAGAGGGACCCCATATCGGCAGAAGCTGCCGCTGCTGGGATCAACCCACACCAGAGAAGTTCATTAAGGATTGTGTCCCGGGGTAGGAACCCTATGTTGGAGCAGGGGAAGAATGCCNGTTTTGCCCAGAACCGTAACTGGCAGCGAGCCCTCCCTGCCCTTGTCTCAATCCACAACAACCTTGCTTATCTTTTTACTCTCATTTTGCTGGGGCCTCCGCCATCCTAATGAAGGTGGGGGTGAATGGGGGCAGCGAGCGAGAGACTGTTGTGCTGCTGTGCTATCTGGGCCAAACAACGACAGATGTATGGACATAAGCCTTGAGATACCAGTGTCTTCTAGGACCAGCACGCAGACTCTGGCCTGGTTCATTTAAGAGCATAGATAGATAATAAACATTACATCTTTAATTGTAAAGTTTTTTGCTTCTCTCCAATCTCATCGAATATTCTTCATCTACCCAGTGTCCAAGGGTTGCTTTCAGCAATGCCTTACACAGTAACTAGTTACACTGGACACTGCATCAAAATATGCTAAGCAAAAGCATCACATAGAATCATGGAATGGTAGGAGCTGGAAGGGACCTTTAGAGATCATCCAGTCCAACCCCTCTGCCAAAGCAGGTCTCCCTAGATCAGGTCACACAGGAACACATTCAGGTGGGTTTGAAGACCTCCAGAGAAGGAGACTCCACATCCTCCCTGGGCAGCCTGTACCAGGGCTGCCTCACCTCACCAGTAAAATAGTTTTTCCTTATGTTTAAATGGAACTTTTTTTGTTCCAGCTTCATCCCATCACCCTTTGCTAGATACAATTAAAAAAATCTTATTATCAAGTTACTGAAGCAAGAGAAGTCAACAAATGAAAGAGTCAACTCACAGGAATTGTCTCAGTTTAGCATTGCAAAGTTCATAGATCTCAGAGAAGTGGGTGATAAATTGTAAATCATCATCTTATGTTTGGTTTGTGCGGAGCCATTTTTTAGGTAACGGTGGGGGGGGCCTGCAGTGATTGCCCCTATATGAAGTCTCTTGAAACTTCCTCCAGCTCTAAGTTGAATCTACCTTTGGGCAAGGCCGGGGCAATCAGATGTCTTTGCCATCAGTATTTAAGAGGGGGAAATTACTGTATTACTGTATCTCCAAACAATTGCATCCTTATATACATTACCTGGTGAAAAAGTAGTCAGATCTATCACCTGCTCGCCAGCTAAAGCTCATAGTCAGGCACAGGAGTACTCAGTCCCATTTTACAGATATTTAGAGTGAAAAGAGACTACAAATGATCAGGTCACACTTGCCAATAAGCACTAAGGAACTATAATCTTGTGCTCTGGTTGAATGGTAGAGCCAACCAAGCTGCATTTACAGTATTTCCTTCCTATCATGCATATTTCAGTCATAGTAAAAAAAGAAAAAAGGGCATCAAAACACAGCCAAGTTGTAAAATCTGACCATCTGCAGGACGGCTGGTGGAAAACCATTTTTACTTTGCCTTGAGAGGCATTTTGCCAAAGCTGTCAAACAGCTATCACCAAAGACCACTAGATTATTTACTAGTCCAACATCTGTCAAGAAATAATTAGGTTGTTAAAGGTAGATTGTTAGTTACCGGCATTAGACGTCCATTAACATTAATTGAACTCCTCAGAATTATTTAGGAGCAAAGTCTGGCCCCATTGAAGTTAATGGAAGCTTTTCAATTAACTCTTGACTGACCTGATGAATTTGACTCATGGCAGATAGAAAAGCGATGGAATTTTGTTCAACCATATACCCATGACTACAGACATTTGTTATAATGAGGTGGTCTCAGAGAGGCTGCACACAGCAGGAGGATCTCAGACAGCCGCTTTGGAATACTCAGTAAAATCCTCATCCACTCTTGAATAAATGCTCACCTGACACTTCTCTTCTCTGCTTGAACTGGAAATACTCACTGGGGCATGGAGGTATTTGCTTCTAAGTCAGCCTACACATCCCCACACTCAGCACAGGGGTCCACACCATTAAAAAAAAATAAAATGTTTTGATCCATCAGCCTGAATCCAGCACAATTCTTAGGGAATATGAATCACATCATTTTAAAACTGGTCCAAGTTTTCAGAGCAGCCTGCAAGGTGCCCACATCGATCTTCATCTAGATGTTCTCCAGATATGCTTCTGGGCTGTCAGCAAAAGCTTTTGGGAGATCAGGGATCGACTCCTCTGCAATGATGGGACAGATGGCAGAGTGGCCCATACACAGCTGAAATTCAGCCCAACATTCCACAACTCTGAAGCTTAGAGAAAAAAGCACTTTCACAGCCATATGTGTCTGCAAGGGAAGCAATGAAATAGTTAGTGGATAATTAGCATTGCTGATGTTTATACCATTAAGGATCCAGGGAGAAGTGAAACAAGGGTGTGCCTTATATTTGCTGATTGGAGATGATTATGTTTCTGCTGATGCTGATACTTCAGTGTAATCATTTGCCCTCATCATTTCCACCTGCCTCCATTTAGTCCACAGGGACAGGTTTGATTGGGTATTCCACTTGAGAAGAGAGGGTCTAACCTTGCTTTGATGTGCATCATGTAGCAATAAGCTACCCAATGGAAAACATTAGTTTTGCATTAATACATTGATACAGACTTCTGGACTTCACTGCTAGGTTAAGAGTTAAACTTTTAGTTATTGGATCCCTTGTGTGATATAAACTATCATTATGAGATACATTTTCTTTCCATTATGCTGTAATAAAACCCTCCTTCTTATAATATAAATATATACATTTCCTCTGAGGCATTCTATTTGCTACAGAACATCATGGAAATCTAATCTCCTTTTAATCAATAAAACACCAAATGATGTTTCTATTTAATGCAAACTTTGCTTCTTAGCATGTAATGAACCTGTTTCTATTAAGAACACAGCCATTAATGGAATAAGTAATGCATTACTACTATTCCACTGCTACAGTTCTATTTCTCTTAGTATTTCCATTATAAACTCTGCTATTTAAAAGTCTGCAACTTTCTGAGCTGAAGTTTTGCCTATAAAATCCTTTTATATATCTTGAGGGCTTGGGGGTTGGGGGCTTGGGTAGAAAAGAAGGTTGCAGCTGTCGTCATATGCAGGGACTCTCTCTTACTCAGCCACAGGCTCACTGTATGACCCTGGCCAAGTCATTTAACCTTTTAGAGTTTCGGTCAATCCAAATGGAAAATGGTCTGAAAAAGACAGAGGCCTCAGAGGGAAGAGGGATCCAAGTTTAACTACATTTGAAAGGGTGGCTCTAGGGAATAATAATGGACTGGGGAGACTTTTGCTTTTGGGACATCCATACAATTTATTGTAGGTCAGTAATGAAAAGAAAATGGAAGCAGGGCATTTTGCCAAGAACAAGAACTAGTGGGATAAGTGTTCAAAACTTTTGTGATGGGTGGGTATAATTTGGGCCAGAAAATACTTACGACCTGTGGTAGTTTGACCCTGGCTAGATGCCAGGCACCCACCACGCCACTTGATCACCCACTTCCTCAGCAAACCAGAGACAGGAAGAAAATAAGACAAATGTCTCGTGGGTTAAGATAAAAGCAGTTTAATATAAAGATAGCAAAGCCGCACGTGCGCAAGAAGCAAAGCGAAGCAGATAAAGCTGTTACTCTCTACTTCCCATCAGCAGCGATGTCCGGCCACCTCCCGAGAAGCAGGGCTTCAGTACGCGTGACGGTTGCTTTTGGAAGGCCCAGAATGAATCTTGCCTCCCCCTCCTGCTCCTCTCCCCCAGTTTATATTACTGAGCTGACGTCATATGGTATGGAATATCTCCTTGGTCAGCCTGGGTCAGCTGTCCCAGCCATGGTCCCTCCCAAGATCGTGCCCACCCACCGCTGTTGGTGAAGGTTGGGGAAGGAATGCTGGAGGGACAGCCTTGATGTTATGCAAGTGGTAGTCATAATATTGATATCAACAACAAGCACAGCACTGCAAGAGCTACTGTGGAAAATCACTACCATCCCAGACCCACTACAGACCCAATCCCTGCTTTTGCAAAGATACTCTGTATTCTTAATTTTTGTCAAGCTGTTGCTGAAGGAAGTTCAGGACTTTTTTCTACACTAGATGCCCACTCAGAAAATTTTATAACCTTATCAGGTTGTGGTTCATCTCAGTCATATTGTTCCTGTTATCTGATAAATGACAAGGCTTTCAAGAGAGAAAAAAAGAAACATGTATTAGGAAACTCTGCAATGTAATCACTGGTGCTGAAGTTGAAGGGAACGTGAGGATTAACAAACATTTTGATGAGCAGGCAGCAAAATAAAACAAGGGGCCAGACAATTCACAGATGAATTTCATGCTCACATCCTCATGAATGTTGTTACCTCCCATGCAAGCAGATCGAGCTGAGAGATCAGATCCTCCACCAGGACATGAAGAACATGTCTGTGAAGAAAAGGGTGGTTTGTATGGATTAGTAACCTGACATTGCAGATTACAGCATATATGGTATGACAGTTTGGATTTTAAGGCACTTTAGCAGCTCCAGATCAAGCTAAAAGAGAAGATGGGACTTTAGATGCTAACTAGGATAATTTTCAAGTTACTTTCCCTTTGGTCTTATTCCAGCCTGAGTGGAGAACCTCTTGTATAAAACCACTTCAATATATGGAGTCCTGGCTGCACAAGAACTGGGAGGACCAGCCTCAATTCCTTCTTTTCTCTTTCATCTCTGAACACTGAAACTGAATAAAAGTTAAATATGGGCCTGGGAACAAGACACACCACAACTTCAAACCCTCCTACATGACAGAGACACCAGCCCAGAGAATGCTTTTCTAGCACCCCTGGAAAAAGAGAACTTCTTCAATCTTCAAGACAAGGCACCAAGGGTCAATAAAAGGTGTTCTCTTTTAATCCAGTAACTAGAGTATATTTGCATGGACTTACTGCCATCTTCAGTTTTCAGGCAAAGCTAAGACATGGATTGCAGGCCATCGTGGCCTCTGAGCATGGTAGTGGGGCAATGATCTTCAAAACAACTGTGTCAGTTGCTTATTCACATACATCATGTCCTCCATTATATTCAATTCACATTTCTGAGGTTTTCTTTACAGATGCGAGTGTAAGAAACACCTTTCTAGACATCAGAGAAAAATCTCTAATTTGATGGCCTGACTTGGGAGTCATAGATAAGCCCTGCTTCTAAATGTACAGGTGAAAAAGAAGGGATCACTGCCTCCCCTTGACAGCTGGAGGAACATGAAGCATGAATAATGTTTAAGGTCATTGAGGATCCCTGTAGTGGAGTCAGGAACTGAAGTTAGCTTTTCTAATCCCAAAAGAGAGCCTGAATCATGGGATAGGTTAGTAGGACACAGGCTATGCAAGAGTCTTCAACTGAAAAAGAGAGCTGAAGTTCTTCCTGTACCTAAAGCTCAATGAGGAAAGCCTGGGTGAAGGACTGGTCTCTACATAAGGTCCAGTTATCAGCAGTAACAGCACTAGTGGAGGGGGCAGGAAAGAAAGAAAGAGCAGAGGAGGAAATTGGCAGAGAGCACCATCACATCCACAGGCTTTATCCTAGCACAGGTAACACATTCTTTATTTCACATTTATTTTCTCGCTGTGTTAGGGAAGAGGAAAATAGACACGCTTATTTCTCCTGCTCATTTTCCTGGACCATCTGGTGCTGAAGCAGAGATGACATATCACTGTGAACAAGGGGAAGATGTCACAGTTTTCACTAATAGCTGTGGGAGGAAAATAATTATTTTAAAAGTATGTGGGCTGTACAGACCGTACTTGTTAAGTCAAACTACCAGGAAACTTATTTCAGACACGAAACATTTGATATTAAATAATCAGTAATTCTAGAGATCAGCAGTCCCAACTGTAGATGTTAGGCTCAGTTGTGCTCTTACCACAACCATAGCTCAGGCCCCACTTCATGGAAACCAGTGCACAATCTTTTGGGTTTACTGGATCAAGTAAGAATGAGAAATTATAGACAAGACTGTGACACAGATTACTTGGACCAGATACACCAGTGATTGCAGTCGGGTAGGGAAACAGATCAGGATAAGAAGTGAAGACAATAATGAGACATGTATCACCTTCTAAGCACTGACAAGAAGATATTTTGTCCCACTTAGTTCTGATCCCTCCTGTTTTGTTTCTGTAAATTCCTCAGAGCATCTTATGCACACTTGCAGCTCTAGATAATTTCATAATAAATAATAACTAAACTTTGAAGCACCAGAGATGTGAAGAGAAATGAAATGCTTGCCCTACACAAGGATCTTCAGAAACATCACTCTCACTGAGAAGGAACAGGTGAAATTTGCTATTGCCATTCAGCAGCTTTAGGGGCCTTTCAGAAATATCTTGAAAACCAGCTAATTCAGATGAGAAACTTGCAAGAGATGTGAAATGGTAATTGAAAATAAGGCTTTTAAAAAATTAAATGGCACAATTTGACTCATAAGTAGTCTTCTTTTTTGGAATTAAATTAACATTTCCTCTCCCTCCCCCCAAACAAATCTGTTTTACTGAAATGTTGGCACTTGAAAAATGTTGATAAACTCTAGTTACAATGAGAGCTAGTCAGAGAATGGAAACAGATTTGGTAAATAAGTATAAACAAAACAGCTTGAATTTTATTCCTGGTATTTTGTGGAATTGCTTTGGTTTTTCTTTGTAAACAAGCAGAGCTACAACTTTGGGCATTCAAAAAAAAAACAAAAAACCACCAAACACAATGCCCAGAATGTTTCCAAAATTGTGCCAGGAGAAAATAATAATGATAATTATTCAGTAACACACAATTCAGTACCATATTATTTTCCCATTTAGAGCATTCTTTTAATCAGATAGCAGCCAATCATCCAGTGGAACTAATGGATGTGCAGAGCTAGCAGTTGAAAAACTAAACACCTGACAATGGTTTTCTGGAAAACTTGCTGAACACTGAATATCAAACACTTGTGGAGACATGTGGGTTGTGTCTAGCTGTAATGATGATCCCCAGATACAAAAGCAAAAATGCATTCAAACTGCCCTCCTTTTCCATAGATACATATGAAAATAGATAAATATCACTCATCTTCTCCTTACTCTATTAAAAAAAAAAAAGACCATCTGAGAGGTGTTCCAGACAGGCCAATGAGTCTGGCTCCATTGTGAGTTTTTAATTGTTGTCAGCCCTGAATTACTTATCAATATTAGTTTGAAGGTATGTTTTGTAACAAAGTAGGTACCTAAGTCAATAGGACTTTGCTAAAAGTTCTGGAGAGAAGGTCACAGAGAAGAATTCCAGAGTTTTTTGTTGGAAACACTGTACTTGGTTCTTTTTTCATAGAAGGAAGCTGCCATCTCCAATTGGAAGTAAAAGACATCTTTTGCAAACTTAATGCAATTTTATTGGAACTAAACTCAATCCCAACGTTTTTGAAGCAGTAATGGGTCAGCAAACGGAACTCAAGAGCGCAGCCTCAGTTACTGTGGTCAGAGATGCTACCAGCAGAAGCACGCTTTATAAACAAGGAACCCCTGAAGATGTGTTCAGAATATTTAAAAGAGCACTCTTCTCAATCACAGATAGACCTGCAAACATTTGCCAACAAGCTGTTTCCTAGTCATCACCGCAAGCCCAAGCTTCAAACGTAAAATCCATGCCCTAGATAAAGAAGATCACTCTCTAATGTTATTTTTTTCTCCTTCCTCAAATAGGTTATGCAGCAAGCTCACTGCTCTGGCTGATTAAAACACATCATGCATAAGGGTGTGGGAGACACACATGGAGTCAGACCCTCGATTTATATAATCTCCATTGACTTTTGTGGAGTGACACCAATTTATAGCAGGAAAGGGTCTGCCTACAGACACTTAGAGAACTGGTAAACTACAGCAAACCATTTTCAGGGAATAAGGTATGTTTGTGAGAATGATTCCTCCCGTGTCTTGAATGTGAGACAGAAACTTTGCTAACTTAGGCAGCGGTTACACTGTGATATTTATGACACCCAAAAGGAAATACCTTGTATCTGAAATGCTCGATAGTCCATTTTACATGTTTATTGCACAAAAGAGACATATATTTACAGGCAGAAAACCACCTATACATTTTAAAGCAGTTTTTAAAAAATTGAATGCTTTTGAAAGTAAAGAATAAGGCGACATTTTTCAACAGATTTTCTCTCTTCCTCCTTTTGGTCACTGGGAAGAAATATAGTAAAGTAACACTTCAAATATTAGAGATCATTCATAGCATCTCCTTCTACTTATCACAACTGCTTTGGCCGTCTGGCTTGTGTCATAACTATCACAAGTTTATTTATAATTCAGCGGTGTTATGAGAAGTCAAGCAAGGAGGAAGAAATTCTGATCAAACCACTAGAGAGTCCAGAGAGGAATTTTGTTGTACTGAGGGTGTTTTTTGAGTAGATTTGGGGGTTCTTTGTGTTCATTTCTGAAATAACATGCTTTGGAAGTTATTCCTTCCTTTGATTTCTGCATATTCCTCCTCTGACACCATTTTGGCAGCAGTGCTCTGGGAAAAAACGAATGCTGAAGTCTCTTCTCAGAGCTGACATGGCAGGTTGTGTTGGGTTTTTGTGCCAGTGGTTCTTGGTGGGTTAACTGAAATGGTCCTCTGGCTGAGGCACTGAATACTCAGCCTGAAGAAGTGCTGATGTCCTGCTGTGAAGTGTAGCTGGTCCCAAAAATTGCAATTACAGAAGCAATGAGCTGCACTGAATTTCTAAGAGTTTATGGGCAGGTTTTGGCTTATCAATGTTCCCATGTCTGGAGGAAGCAGTTGTTACCAGTTCAAAACACCAGCTCCCTGCGCTCCTTCTTGTACTACTGGGGAGGCTGTATTCTGCCCACCAGCACTGAGGAAGGAGCCAAGTCCAAATTCCTCCCAGGACTAAATAAGTAATTTATTCTATTTCTTCTCCAGGGCATTTCTGTCCCTCAAGAGGGTGCCTGAATGCTCTGTAGACAGGTGAAGAAAGTATAGATGTCTCCCACATGGTATAGAAGAAAAATTAAGATGGAGGGTTAAAGTGAACCTCAAAGGCACTCAGGACCTTTGGAGTGAGAGTAGGCACAAGTCAGGAAACGCAGGTTCTTCTGCCATCCTGCTATTCCCTGAACAGGGAAGAGCAAGGACTCTCCTGTGCAAACAAAGGACAAACAATTTCCAAAGCACTGCATGAAGGCATAGTCTGGATGTTGCTTCTTCAGTGAGCTGGTAATGTACCAACAGCAGGTCAGAGACAGTTAATATATCACCTTCTAACTAGGATGGAATAGATTTACTTGGTATATGCAGATACTGGTAAGTCTCAGTTCTCAATATTGTGCTGTCTATAACATATGACAGGGTCAACAGGCTGCTGTGGAGATCAAGAGAACAGATCAGCCTTCCAAAAATTCAATATTAATTATTGAATATTTATGTTTACCAAGGGGAAAGAGCTATCAGAGTTTCTCTCCAAGGCTGTGTATGAATCTTTGTATTTCAAGAACAATATAAATCAGTCTTTTTTATTTGTCATTTGTTTGAGATGAAAATAAACATCACAAGCATTATTAATAAGGCATGAACAACAGAAAGAAGAGAGCATCTCACTCCCTACAAGTTTCTCTCTCTGTAAATGAAGTAGATGTATCATGTACCAATTCCCTGCTCTACCCACTTCTTTTCTTTTCTTTCTGGTAAATTTGGGCTTCAATAGCATTAACATGCCATTGATTAATATACTTGCCCCCCAGGAGACAAATTACAGCCCTTTACAAATATTAACAAATTCATCCTTGCAGTAACTCTTGTATGTTACCAGGTACCAGACCCACTCTCCAGGGTGACACTGAGGGAGACAGACTGAGGTGTCAGGGATGGGTAAAGACACAGAATAACAACACACCAGCACTAAAATGGAGGCTAAAGTATTGGAACAAAGAACATGCAGAAGAGGGTTATACGGCCAAGACCTATTGATCACAGTGGTCCTTCTTGGCTTTCAGAATCTGCTTAGAGTTAACTCTCCTTGGCTTCAGACCCTTTGGACATACTTCTCAGCTTGTTTCATAAAGGAAATTATTGTACTCAGGCTTACAGTTGAGGAAAGTGAGCAACTGAGAAATTAGGAACCCAAGCTCAGGGGATACTCAGCTGTTTGATTTTAACAAGATTTCACCTAAAACTGCAAGTCTATCAGGTGTGTTGGCTCAAGAGCTTAACTCTCAGATTTATAGCCTCTTTGGCTGGAGCACAGAGGTAGGTCTTTATTTACCTTGATCCTGTAGGTGATCAGTGAATGGATGCTTAAGCCCTGATGCTTGGAGTTAAAACCAAACATAGGGAGCTGAGAACAGTTTTTATGTGTATCACTGTCCGCTCCGATGGAGTCATGAGCATTTGGCACAGACATCCCAAGGTGTCAATGGAAGCCCCCTTGCAGCCATCAAAGCTCACATAAAAGGGGAAGGAAAAGCTGTAAGTGGCTGTTTTGGACCATGCTGGGGATGGTCCTTGGGCTGCAGTCACCCTTTTCAGTGCTCAGCAAAAAGCATAAAACCTGTCTTTGTGAAAAGTACATCTTGGCAAAAACATTGCAGTTGCTAAAGTGTGAAGACTGGCAAGGTGGTGGTTTCCTTAAAGTGGGCTGGAGAAATTATGTTCCTTCAATAATCAGTTTTTCCAATGTTTTGTTTTAAAATGCTACTCTGTTCTGCCTTCTTCCCACTCCCCACAAAAAGTCCACACAAGTCAGTCCACCCAAAATAGCTTTTTGGCTTCTGTCCCCGACTGTTTCCACCCTTCAAATTCCTAGACCAGGTTTGTGTCCAACGGGTAGGTGTGCATCCAGCTATGAAGGCAAAATGTCAGTGGCTGCTGAGAAATTCTCTCTCATGCTCTTTACACTATTTACTGTGCGATATTGATATATTACAATATTACACCTAATCATAATTAACAATGATACTTAGCAGCATCTATATGGCTCTTCACACCTTTAAAGTGCTGTGCAAACACTCATTAATTAATCTTTGCTTCAGGAATCCCATACAGAAGTCTTTTCCACAAGGCAGGGAGAGCTGGTCCCTGGGAGCAGAGCCATGCTTGTGGGCCATGCCAGCCTTGGGGGCCTACCCATGGAGACAGAAAGTGCTCCTGCAGGGCAGGTTCAGCTCTTCATATATGGGAGGTACCAAGATCTGCCTTTCTATTGCTGGGTGAAGATGTAAAAGGACAAAAACCTGCAGGGATGGGTAATATAGACAAGAAAGAGACAAATGGTGGTGACCAGTTGCTCTTATTCCTCAGTGCTGGTCCAGTTTGGTGACCTGAAGCCATCTAATAAAGGCCGATGTCATTTCTTGGGTCAGTCCAAATCCTGCTTGCTCATGAAACTAGGGTCCTCATGACTAGCCCAAAGTGGTGGGTGAGGAGAGAGAGGGAGGCAGTGGTGGGGGCAGACAGTGGAAAGAAGGCAGTAAAGTCCACCAACACAGGAGCTGCTGCAGGAGCATGTTGCAGCAGCTGCCCTTTCCAGATCTCTTTCACACACTGCTCCTCACTGTCCATTTTTGGACCCTGGAGGAGGAAGATTCTCTCCATTTTGCAACTTGGAAGTGAATGGTAGGTACATTTCCTGCATCTCATACAGTCCATTCAGTGCTGGTATCTCTGCCTGGATGAAATGCATCTTTTCTCAGCTTTTCACTGTCTTGCTCTGAAATCTCCACTCCCATTCCTCTGCAGAGCTCAGTAACAGCTTGCTTCATCTTCCTACTGTCAGCACTCTGCTTTGACCCTTTAATCAGGGGACTCAGCTTTTATATGGAAGACATATGCCTTAGGTGTCTTGTATAAGGTGCCACACAAAGCAATTCAGCCAGGCCTGCCAATAACACATCATCTAACCAGATGGGGATAAACAGACTTGAATTCATTTGCTTCCTTTTTTCTGCTCAGTAGTAGCAAGCACCAGAGAAAAGGCTGTTACTAGCTTTGTATAATGTCTCTGGGTACACAGCTTTTGTGCTTTGCATTCTAGGAGAGCTTAGGTCAGCCTCACAGCTTCTTTCAATTAGAGATGGTTGGCATTAATAAAATGAGAAGCCTTTTGACACTAGTTCACATGACATTGTAGTTATCAAAAATGAACTGTGTAGTGAAGGGTTTGTTTCGGTTGTTTTTTTTAAACTCAGTAAAATCTCAGTTGTGCTTTTTGTGCAACTTAGATAGAACAAGGAGGAAATGTGAGGTCCCCTAGGCATAGATATGTTGTTTGTGTTCAATTGTCAATGGAGAAGTGACCATGCTCATTTTTTTCCTTTGATGACCTCAGCAAGATTGATATCTAGATCTCCCCAGCTGAAGTGAAAGAGTTATTATTACAGAGCCTGGAGTAGAACGGACATACTTGCAGTGAATGAAGCTGTTTCTAGCTTAGGGAATTCAAATGGCCAGGCCAGGGACATGCTCTATATGGTAACACCAGAGACATCAATGTTCAGACTGACAAAAATGTGTCTCAGCCAGTCAAAAGATCAAAGAAACACTTCTGAGGAGAACAGCTTTTCTTCTGAAAGTGCTAATTGGAATATTTGATAGCAGCATTATTATCTTTTTTTTTCCCACTCAATACCTTTAAAGCCATTATCTGGGATTCTCTCCATTAAAATTACCCATTTTTCTGCTTGAGAAAATTAAAGGGTGGAAGAACATCCTTACAACATCCTTTCAAAGCCAACAGACTTCATCTAGTGAAGAGCAAACAGACATGGAGACAATTGTCTTTCTGTGAGGGCATACAGTCCTCACTTAACAAGGTCAACCTATTCCCGATATTACACTCCTTGTCATGGTCACATTTGATACACAATTTTAAGATATGGACAGTGACATGCTATCAAAGTCCCTAGTAGGAGCATGGCCACAGGAGAGCATCTCTCAGGGCAGAGTCACAAGGCTTGATATTTGTTATTGGATATAGACAATCCAGAAGTAGACACCAGCCCCCACGTCACTGTCCTGGAATCTGTACAAATGATGACCATGAGGAGCTTGTATTTTAAATAAAACAAAATGCATGCTCATTTACTGATTGGGATTACAAGCACACAGAGATTAGGACCCTGATCAGGCACCCACTGAAGTCAATAAGGGAGGGGAAAAATTGCAACCAGCTTAAGTGAGCATATGGCAAGTCGCTCTCAGATTCAAGGTCATCTGGGAAGCAGGCAACATTGCTGATATTTCACACCCCAGGTGAATGCATTAACCCTGCTTGGAAAGAGTTGTATCTACTCACAAAGCTCAGCCTGAATTTAAGAGGAAGCCAGTCTCCAATCATGCTGCCTGCCAGTTTCAACAAAAATTTACAGACTGAAGGAGGTCTCAAAGACCATGAAACTTTAGGAGCTTAATTAAAAGCAGCATCTGGGCAAATTAAAGGAGAGAGACTGAAATTAATGCCTCTGCAGACAGAGAGGCAAGCAGCACCTTACTGCAGCACATCTGCTCCTGCCCCATGGGGACTCTGTGAGGCTCCAGAGGCACAACAGGGGCAGCTTCATCCACCTCCTTTGTCACTGCTTGTTTCTAGATGAGACTGTGAAAAGTGCATATGTATCTGAGGATCTCGATTCTCATTTTATGGATGTTTTATTATGTATGTGTTGAGGAAAAATATTATGTATAAATAAAAAAAAAAAAAAAGAGGGATACTGCTTATTCAAATATCCTGGGCACTCTTAAAAGAAGAAGAAAAAAAAAAAAGCCAAGTAGGCCACTCTTCTCCTTTACAGACTTTTGATTGTTTGTTTTTGTAATTGTTCACTCAAGTCTCAGTTCAGTCAGATTGCCTACAATAGCCTTTTGAGATGTGCTATAGCATAGTTCAACCTTGAGCCTCCTTAATCTGATACAGCAGAGTAGTGAAAATAGGCAAGGCCAGATGTTCAAATACTTTCACTTTGGCAACAAGAGGAGCAAACGTAGTGAAGAGGTCAAGGGCCAGGAGAAGAGAAATGGAAGAAAGGCCACAGCTTTCACTAAAGTACTGGAGCTCAGAAACGGCATGGAAGCAAAATAACGAAGTCAAGAACCTCACACGATTCTGCTGCAGCTGGAAAACACTTAAGCCTGAAAGTCAGATTTAGATCTGTCACAATAACACTATGCATTTCAGATTGATTGAATTATAAGTCACAGGTGTTCCTTGCTCTGTGCATTTCATCCTTCTTCCCTCCACAACAGGCTTTAAACTTCAACACACAAGACAGATAAAAAGGTGCTGCCTTGCATTCTCCTTAACACCACCAGGTCTCTATCACATTTATAAACACGTATTTTAACACATAATGCTGAACAGAGGAAACCCAACTGCTGTCAGAAACAGGCTGTTTGGATGGACTGAGTAAACACAACATTTAGGTGACAGGTAATTTTCATACTAGACTGATTAATTCCAGAACACATGAACAATGGGCTTTTTCAGCTGCTGAATAATGCATGCATGGCATTGCAACTGGTGAGCAGCAGGGTTCCCGGTTAGAGATTGAAATTCACACACCCATGCTATTTTAATAAGCTATCACTGTTAAAGAAGTCTATTTACGTTATTCATCTCCAACATTTGCACAAACATGTCAACTGGGGAAGTGTGTGGGGGGAGGTAGGAGGGAAAAATGAGGTCATATTCATATACACTTTCTTAGCTGTTTAATTTATATAAGCCTTAAAATTAAGCAAACGAAATTTACTTCCAAGGGAAAGAAAGCAAGATGACCACCACCTGAAACCTAGACAATTTGAACATGATGGAAACAGATCATAGCAGAAAAGCCAGGACAAAGATATACATAGAGAACTGAGTGTAGGCTGCTCCAGAGTTTTGTGAGCCAGAGCCATTCTGGGTCTTTGTTCCATGATGCAACCGGTCCCTTTGGAACCATTTGAGACATGTCTTCCGTGAACCAGCCCAAATCAACCAGAAGAAACAGACCTAAAAGGTTTCCTGGACCACTCTGTTTCTATGCCTTGGGTTTTGGGACAGGGACCACTAATCTGGAGTCCAGGGCTGTTCCACTTGAGTTATGAATGTGCAGACAGCAAAAGGAAGCAATTAGATTTGGTCATGGGATCAAGCATCAGATTGACTCTTAAATTTAGGTATGTTAAGAGCTGGATGCTTAACTTATTTTCAATCCAATGGAGATTTAGTCAGTACTGATCATCTGTAGAAGTTCATTTTTCTTGATTCTATTATCAGGTTATAAATTATTTTGCATAAAAAAGGCATCTGGTACCATCAGAGGCTCTGAAGTTTCCTGGGGTTCCCAGCTGCTGCTCCAGGGGGATGCAGCTTTCCCATAGATTTTGGGTAATGTTTGTCAGCCCCAGGGAGATATCTGGGATGCCAGGGGGCATTTAAAACGACACTAGATGCCTATGTTTAGACAACTGTATGACATTCTTGAACCCTGTTAACAATAATGGGAATTTAGACAGCTGGACATCTAAATTTGTGTGCCTTAATCTGTGCACTGAACCCCACCCAAAAACGTCAAAGTTTCCTGATTTTCACTAGAGCAGGTCTCTAGAAGCTAGATTTTCAAGAAAGCAGCCCTTATTTTGGCATCCATTCAGCTGCCAAATTTGCAAGTGTGATCAAAGACAAGGTCCCTCTGAACAAGATGGTGGCTGAGCAGGTGAAGTATATCTGCTCAGCTGTCTTCTCATGCCCCAACTACCTCATTTGAAAATGGATGTAAATTGAAGTCTGAAGACAGACCTGTAAACCTGGAAGGCCTGCACCCAGGAGTTCAGTGTGTGCACAGCATGGGAGATACAACCACGTATGGTCTCATGTGACACAAATGCAGCAGATCACTCTCCAGGCTGTTGCACTGATAAAAATATGCTAATTGTTCCTTTCCCCCATGTCACTGTGTCTCTTATTTATGTCCCTCAGGACTAAAGTGTTTTCAAAGCAAAAAGCAAACTGGCCTACCCCAAGCAGTTTATCTCATATTTGGCTCCCACTTTGTTTTGTCATTTGGAATCTGGATGTTGATGCAGTTTCATCCCCTACAACCTCACATCTAAGTTTTCATTTCCATAGTAAGTGTAGCTGTCATAACATTCATTCTTTTAAATCACACTCCCAAATTTTGCCTCTCCTTAGCTGCCTGGGAGGATTTCCTCTCTGTTTTGGTGGCATGCATCTCTAGAAGACTCTGGGAAGAGTCTTTTTTCCTTTTTGGAGAGTGAGGCTGTTGCCCAAAAGAGCATAGTAATGTTATAAACAAGGTTTTCAGGACATGGGTATTTTACTACATGACAGTCCAATGATTTGTATCATTCTATTGGAAGCTTTGAGCCTGCCTTGACTTTATTTCATTTATTTTGGCTTTGTAAATAGAAAAATAGGAAGAAAAAAAATCCCCAGATCTTTGCTATTGGACACTCTGGACTGTATTAATATATATGGGAGTTGAGGAGTGCCCAGCTACAAGAGCTGAGGCCCAGGGGCAGCCTCAGCATCACATTGTGCAATGTGTTATTTCAGTCTCTCTGGAGGCCAGTAATTGCACACATCAGAAAAACTTTAAGGTAACCAATGTAGAGGGTAATGGCTGTGTAAGGAGACCAACTGACAGAACACATTGAACTAATTTTCTTCCAGCTTCTCCCAAATTTTTCTTTAAAAGCCTTACCCTTCAGTCTAGGGGGAAGCATGAGAAACTTGCCTGAGGTTTTCTGAGAAAACAGGGGAGGAGGGGAAGAAACAGTGGCCAGTTACAGGACCTTTTCTCTCCTTTGTGGCTCTCTCATCTCCCTCAGCCCTATAGCTATTAAACTTTCCATTGCACCCACTGTGCTAGTCGCTAATGGGAAAATCCAAGTAGACATCCACACTCTGCAGGAATTGTACTCCAAATAGATAAGACCAGCTACTATCCTTCTCCTGTTGGAGCAGCGATGGTGAACAACAGGGATTTTTTTTTAAGGTTGTTTGCCAGCCCTTTCAGACACCTTTGTATCATCTACAGGAAATGGGTGTTTACTTTTCTCAGAGTTTTAAAGGGGTTGATTTTGGCAGCACTGATTTTGGTTGTTTGCTGCGAGACACCATGGAAGCGTGGCTTGGTTTTCAGTAATTTGTCTTCTAATACTCAAACATAACTTAACCTGGCTCACTTTTTTTGAATATCTGATGAATTCTCACACAGTCTATAATGGGATTTCCCCCATAGCTCCCTGCAGAATGCTACTCTGCAGTGATTTGGAGGAGCAAAGGAAGCAGGAGCTGAAGGAGAGTGGAAAAGGAAGCTATTTTGAGCACAAAGCCTCTAGGCAGATGTAGCTTGTGGAACTATGACATTCAGCCTGAGTTATTGGAGCAAATCAATACTAATTATTTTAAGGCTAAGGCCTTATGCTGGGGCTTCTCAGAGTGCTCATGGTGATCTTTTATTGCTTCTTTTGTATATTTGCACTGTGAGCCCTTATCGCAGTGTGCAGAGCAAGGATACTCTAAGGCAAGGGAAGGTTCCACTACTTAGCCTCACCGTGCTCTCGAGCACCCTTGTACAACCTCTATTTGCTGCAGAGCGTGAAAACACTGGTGGAGGATGACTTTCATACTATGAGTCTTTTGTGGTATGGGAGTCCACACAAAACTTCCCTCATTCAAGGACAGAACTGTATTTAGGCTCTTTGCTTTAGAAGACAAATTGAGGACTTCATGGTCCTTTCAAGCAGCCTCAACCACAAATGAGGAGCCAAAGGAGCTTGGCATCCACAAACAACAGCAGTGCTTTCTTAAAGCAAGCAAGGAGACTGCATGTTCCTGAGTCAGTGCAACTGCAGGTACTTTTCATGTTCACACTCCTCCAGCAAGAAACATGTTTCAACCTTCTCACGTAGGAGACATTGCCTTGACCATTTCCAAACTCATTTACAGGAAACAACTCATGTAGTTATCACTCATAACTCAATAGACTGATATCCTAGCCAGAGTCAAAACTCTATCTCCAATGAACATAGCTGTTTACTGTATCTCCATTGATACTTCAGATGAGTTTGAAGCTCATATCTGGCAACCAGTTTAAACTCTCAATCCAGTGGCTACCCAACCAAAACCTGAAAGCTCTCATGTGATAAAGACCAATGTTTCACATCTCAGCATTGATGAGCACAGCCTCTGTGTGGTTTGGTACTTACCCATACCTGGCGGGATCTCACTACAAAAGTGATATGCAGCACCCATCTCATAGTATTTTTCACTACTTCCAGGAGGTTCTATACTTCTTCTGCTCTCTGTGATTTTTAAGCAGGACAAACTAAGAAAACTAAATGCTCTGCAGACCCATTCCTACCAGGTTCTTGTTTTACATGAAATAAGTGAATACAGCCGCATCCCAGCACTATGCTTAAGAAATCCTGAGTAAAGAATAGCTGCCTTTGATGCACGACATAGGTCTGGGAAGGGAAAGGGTAGCCAGAAGGTCAACCATAAAAATCAGTGTAGTGATATCCGCTACCATTTAGTTTGTCCATTTTATGGGAGGGATTGTAATGCTTTTCTCTTACAAAGGCTCTTCCTAGCATTGATTTTATTTTTTTTGGTTCAGTGGCTGAACCAGAAAACATAAAGATTATCTCATCTTATATAAAATGAAATACTTCTTTCATTCTTAGGGCAGGGAGGTGTTTATTATTTATTTGTATAGTTTTTTTAAGAAAAGGAAATTACATTTCCAAACAAAATGCTGATTTGAGATGTAAAGTTTTGGTTTTGCCAACAGCAAGGTGCAAAACTACAAGCTTTAAAAATATATATTTTATTTCATTCTTTGGGGGTTAAAAACCTTGAAAATGTGGCATGATTTTGCCAAGTTTCAGGTTAAGCAAAAATGACTTGTTTATGAGAAGTGAACTACCATCTGAGAACTTGCTTCACATAGCTCCATTCTCCACTAACCCCTTTTTTGTCTTTTAGGATTTGAAATTCTTCAGGGAAGAGAGTGACTTTCCTTTTGCACAGGGGAGAGCACTTTGAAGATAAAAATTGTTAGAGCAGTGCTAAGTATTGTGTAGCATCGAAAGAATGTGTTATCAGCTTACAAAGCCACTTTGAAAAGTAACATACACTCAAAGGCACTGACATCTGTCTGTAAAAAGGAAAAAAAAAAAAAGAAGTGTAGGTGGGATTTACTGTCTGCTATATAACTTTCTCCTAGACCTTGACTGCGTGAAACATACTGCAAAGTGAGACAGTTTTTCACAGTAACAACTGCTCTCGATGAAACTTGTTTTTAAGGATTCTGTAGCAGCACAGGGATGCCAAAGCTTTCTGCATTCAGATCCAAAAAAAACCCTCCCTAGGTCAAAGCAGATCAGCCCAGCCTGCACAAAGACACGATTCAGCGGATAAGTTATATTAACCTACAGCTGAGTTTCAGGTGAGCCCACTTCTCAGAATTTATATTCCAAGAGGGTTTTTTTTCTTTTTGTTTTCCTGGTGAGTATCACTGCAGCAAACTGAGTCATCAGCACAGAGCTTCAGAGGTGGCTACAAACTATGTGAGATCCAACCATTCTGCATTGACTTCATAAGGAAAAATAACTTGTGGCTTCTCCCTTCCTAGATAAACTGTCTTTCTAAAAGGTTATAGGGAATTGCAGGGATGCCTGGTATTTTGTCAGTCATTTTGTTGTTTTCTGGCTAGTGTGAGACAGGCACTGACAGAACTGAAAATGTTTACCCATTTTTTGGAAGAGTTGCCTTACAAGCCTCCACTCTACTATTGCTAACCATGCCTATGTCACAGAAAGATACACAGACCAACATGGCCTGAGCTAATCCATTTCTACTCCAGTCAGAGCTGATTTCCAAATTGCTGGAAAAAATCCTGCCTGTACATTCAAAGCAGAACTACAATACTCTGAGTAGCAACCAGCACTAATGACCTGTGTCTGTTGGTACGCACACAAGAGCTGCTGCTAATGCAGCAACCCTTGTAACACAGTACCAAGGCTCCTCTTTGGTGAGACCCAGAGCTGGCTGGGGTAGAGAGAGGCTGAGCAGCTGAGGATGCTTCTGGATAGCTAGAAAAGTTTTTAAGGCCTTACAGATTCTTTAGTGTCTATAGGACTGAAGAGTGGATGGTGGCTTATCCCATGAATAAGAGACTTGACTGTCAATGGATCCGGTCAACTAGTCCAGGCCTTGCCATGGTGTTATATGGTGCAAAACAGGCTGTCTCGCTGTGTCCCCAAATCCAGGAGCAGCCCTCTGAGATGGTGACTTGCTCCACCATGTAGCAGAATCTCACATGGCCAAAACAAGTGATGAGTCTGCAGGACTAAAACCCCATAAACCCAATACCTGAATGCAAACAGACCCCTTTGTTTATCCTGACATCCAAGACTTCAGTTCTGCAAATCCATCCTCCTATAATGCTTGGGAGAACATGGCAATCTGACCTTGAAGATCAGCCATGGAACTGGGAGCCACAAGACAGCCACCATAGCAAAATGGAAACCTTCCAGAGACCTCCTGGCTTCACTATGCATTTGGACTACTATCATGCATCTCATATGGGTGCAGGAAGTCCAACTATTCCTCTTACTCTTGAGCCACTTACAGATCTTCTGCTAAGGGGCTATTTATTCAGCCTAATTGAACTGGAGGTCTTTTATACAGATCTTGTAGAACAGGATCCTCTTGAAATTGTTCTTTCTGAGGAAATCTGGCCTCCTAGCTCAGGTGTGTGAATATCCCCCGAGTACATACATGTTTTCTCTCCTCATTTCTATTCAACAATCAAACACACACTGGGGGTTTTCAAAACCCACCTGGACATGTTCCTATGTGACCTGACCTAGGTTGACCTGCTTTGGCAGGGGGTTTGGGCTGGATGATCTCTAAAGGTCCCTTCCGACCCCTACCATTCTATGGTTCTATGAGAAACACCCTTTCTCTTCACTACAGAGCAAAGAGCTAGAGAGAGGCCCAATATGTTGGAGTCACTCTAATGACAGCCTGTTTTAGCAGATCTCTTTAAAATTAACCATGGAGAGTGTGTAAATCCATGCTGAGGCTCTACTGCAGTAGAGACAATGGATCATCACCTTAAAAATAGTAGTAGGCAAAGAGGCAAGCTGTGTCTGGGTGTCTTGATTATATGGGGATGGCATGCACCAGCCACTGCTCCTCTGCTGTTGTGTGCTGCTGACAATACCCTTGCAACTGTGGAGATCTTCAGGTGTGGAGGGAGGAGGGTTTTCAAGACGGGACTGTGAGGCAGAGCTTCCTCTGCTGCAACACCTTATGTGACTCGTAGTGAACCCAGCTGCCTCCCTACCTCCCTAAATGCTCATAAAGAACGGTATCAACTCATCCACTTACATGAACATCAGGAAATTAGCTATGAAATAAGGGCAAACACCTGGGGAACTCTCAGTTAAACAGCCAACTAGTTATTCTTGTTGCTGTTGTTACTATTATTATTATTATTATACTTTCAATCCTTTCATTAAAAGTAAACCCATGTCCTGGGGCAAGACGAGAGCTGAACTTGAGCCTGTGGAAGAGGCTCACTCAGATGAATTCTGAAGACAATCTCATTAGTAAGCCTTGCTCTCAGAAGAAAAGACTGAACATTTCCTCCACTTGGCATGTTCCACCCTCTAGGACATGGTATTTGTTTTCTGTACCTAGAGCAGTAAATTTGCCTGATTCCAAGTTACATTTAACTCATGACTTGCCACAGAGGAGAGAAGCTTTTGCAGCCTCTCAGAGTCACTCCCTTCTCTCTTTTGTTCAGCAGGAACTTTCAGAGCCATCACAGTCTCCATTTAATGACATTAGGTTTCAGAGTATCACTGCCCACAGACTACAGTTACATTGCCAACAAGTCTCTTAGTCACTTTCTGAAGTTAATGCCATGCAGTTTTCATGGGGTGCTTCCCAACTGAAGACCCCAAAGCACCTTACAGAAAATCAGTAGCAATACATTGTTATACCAAAGGGCAACCAGAGTGCAGAGAGGGTGGAAAATCCAACCCACATCACCAGAGTCCCAGATAAATGTAGGCAGCCATTGGCCATAATATTGTCCATTGATTTGAGCCACCCCTACTGCTGTCCTAGAAGAGGATCCTGTGTTACTGTATGATGTCCCCATGCTCTAGGAGATATTTTCAAGATGCTTTAAATGTTCTTTGGGGTATATAGGAACAGTTGTGAGTTTTTTTCTGTTTGTTCAGATCCTATTGCTGTACCACACTGACTCCATGTGGTGCTGACTGAGGTAAAACTATCCAGGAGAAGGAAGGATCGCTGTGGTGGAAGGTGTTCGGTGGGAAAAGAGCAGTGAGCAGCGACATTCATGTCAGATTCATTTCCTTTACTCAGAGCACACATTCATGGCACTTACCGAGGATTTCCAACTACATGTGTTCAGTTACTTAGTTAAACAATGGGGAAAAATAATCACAGATTTGTAAAATGTACTCTGGCTCCTGTTGGGAGTTAAGAGTTGTGACATTGAAAAGTGATTTGAAGAGTCATTTCTAGCTTGTTTATGCCATCATAGCCTGCGTGTTTTCGTCGCAAATAACTTTTGAACCCAATGGCCACTTCTCACCAAATAAGAAAGAGATGTAGCACTCCCAAAACTAAGCAGTTCCTCAAAGTTTCTCACAAATAGGCAGCCAGATATATGAGAGAGCTCCAAGCAGAAGGAAGGGTGGAAACTCCTAGCCAGTATTAGACAAGAGAGAAGCGAAATAGAGACATACAAACACAAACAGCTTTCAGTGCCTCAACTGATGGAAAATCCTGTCTTTGTCCTGGTGCCAGAGAATCCAAACATCAGACACTAACCCTGGAAATGAGGCTGCTTTGATCATGCCGCGGATTGAATAGCTGATCTCCAGTGGAATTTGCCCTTCTAAGGCTGGAACAAAGAAGACAGATGAATGCAAGGAGGCAGGACAGCAGCAACCACCTCCCTTCATTCTGCCCACATCCTTACCTCTCTGCAGCTCACCTTGTCATTTGCTTACCATGTCCATGCTGCAAACACTGCTTCATTTAACCTATGACTGTGCTGTGTGGACTGAAGCAGACAGCATGGTGCAAAGCCCTGAAAGGACTGAGCACTCCTGTGGTGACAGCTCCAGAGAAGCTAGAAGCATCCTTTGGAGAGGTTAATGAAATATATCCTGCCAAGATGAGCAATTCCAAGGGCTGCAGAGTTGCTGGGACCCAGAACTCCACTGCTTGGTCCAAGAGGAAAGTCAGATTTTCTCTCAGAAGTTGAGAAAGTGTGTTAAACCAGCTGAGATCCTCATGGGTCAAAGCCCCCAGAGTGAACCCTTGTTTTTGTCCCTGATGCATTTGTGCCCAAAACGTCAAGAGGTGGAGATGAGCCAGCACAGACCCAGCAACAAAAACACTTTTAAAACTTCAACAAAAGTATTTAGATTAGAGAAGAGATGCTAAGGAGTCTTAAGCTCTTCTTTTTCCCCTTATTTGCACCACTACATGCTCTCATCGTGTGGAGATTGTCCTGTGGACATGACCTGTCTCCATTTCACACTGAAGATGTGTCCATCCCCAGCCTGAGCTGCAGAAATGCAGAGGAGCCAAAGACATTCGGTGTTTTTCTGTAGCCCTTTCCAGTTTCCTCTCTGGGAACTCAAAATATGGCCGTGCTCCCCATAATTTCTTTGTTTGTGAAACACCAACTTGCAGAGCACTGAGCATACCAATTAAATTAGCATGGTATATTGTAGCAGCCCTGAGAAGCCAACCAGGTACCAGCCCATTTTGCTTGGTGCTGTGGAAATACACAGTCAGTGACAGCTTCTGCTGCAAAGAGCTGCAGTGGTGGTTGACATGATTCCCCACCTCTCTGCAGGCCACTCTCTGTCCAGCTGGTGGGCACGGCTGCTCCCAGATTACGATTCTTAATTTAGAGAGTCTCTTCTGACATTTTGACTACTACGGCCTGGTGCTCTCAAGCTGTGCTCAGAGAGGGTGAAATTCAGCTTCTCCAATAACAGCTGGTTTCTCTGTCACACTTTTTCTTCTTCCTTTCCTCATTCATTTAAAATCAACTATGAAAAATGTCACTGGTTTCCAGGAAAGGCACAGATCTGACCAAGGCAAAAGTACTTAATTTAAAACAGTTCAGGGGGAGACAATTCAGCAAAGCTGCTCAGCTAATGCACAAACAGTTTGTAATTACAGGAGCAGGCTGGGAAAATAGGACCTACCTAGGGAATATTCTTATTAAATAAAGCAGAATTCTGTCACCTTCTTAATAATGAAATATTGATGAAACTGTAAGCAGCCCCTCTGAGGTTTTAACCTTTGCCCTCTCCTTGTGTGTGTATGTGTCCACACAAAGACGAAAGGGAAGGAAAAAAACCCCAAAGACTATCCATGGAGCTGCAGAATACTAACCATGCTGCTCAGTACCAGTGGATTTTGCTGAGCTTGCATGGGCATATGGATTGGAGAAATAAAAATTCTTCCCTCGGCACAATAGAAACTTCTTTTAGACGAAATGAGTAATGAAGGGATGATTAAACAGGGCAAAGTAAGAAAGGACATATTAACAGGAGGATTGTCCCATGAATCAGCAGAGGAAGGGCCAAGTCTTGATGCTTTTCCTTACCTTGAGCCACTCCACATGTTTTGGAGGCAGTAGAGACTGTTGATCTCCAGGTATCCTGGAGTCCTAGACCTTCCCCTGACTGTATGAAGCTCTGTTTGGGTCAAACAGCATCAAACAACAGAAAACGAAGCAGCAGGACCTGTCTTCACAAGCCAAAGGCCAACCAGGGTACCAGGCCATTTGAGCTGTTGGATCTCTGAGTATCCATGTTCTCCTTCAGGAAGCCTAGGAGGCACAAAGAAAACAGCACCCAAGACACCACAACCTGTAAACTCAAGCTGTATGTACACAATGTCCATGAATATCCACATCTGGGGACAACTGGAGCTGAGACGAGATGGTACCTGAGATACATCATCTCTGAGTTGCCAAAAATATGATAGCCACTCAGCAGAGGATCAAAGTTAGCTTCAGATAACTGGCTGTCAATGAGAGATACTTCTGTATCATACTCTCTGCACTGTTTAGCTTATGTCTTGACACTGCTGGCTTCTACCATCGATTTGCTAAAGAGCCTCAGCAACAGGAGCCCAGAAAAGCCCTGAGGAGAAAAAGCCAGGGACTTTGAATAATGTGGTGGGAAAACAAGACATTTAGGAAAGAAAAATCACAGGCAAGATTTCATCCCCTCACACTTCTCTACGCAGTGGGAAGGGATAGAAAGTCTTTTCTAACCAAAATAACCATAATCCCTTCCACTTCTGTGACTCAGCTCTATGGTCCTAACCAAGACAAATAAATAAATGGGAGCTTCCCAGAAAGAGAGAGACATTGGGAGCCACAAGCAAGAACTGGAAAATCAGTGTATCACCAATAATAAATCCCAATAAGCAGACACTTTTCTAACACTGTTTTTTAATCCCTTCTGCAATGACTGAATGAATAGGTTTGGGAGAGAAAACTGGATGGGAAGAAAGGATTGACCATGAGGATTGGCCAGAAATAGAAGTCACTATGGGAGGTTATTAGGATTTTCCCAACAAGAAAACATCACATCTGGGAGGAACTGGAAAAGGGACTGGGGCCAGGCTGGCTGGAAAGTAAAGGAAGGAAGGATCAAAGCACTAGTGGAGGAAGGAGGACAAAGACTGGGAGACTGCAATAGCTTAGAAAGGGAGAGATGCATCAAGCAGCAGGGGAGCCTTCTGTCTGCTCACTGCAGTAATGGGGCCTTTGTTCTGCTCCTTTCATGTTCATGAACATCCTGGTCCATAAGGGCAGCAGACTGGAGCTGAATCAATCACTCGCTGGTCGCAGCGGAGGGCAGGGCCTGATTGATTTGCTCTCCCTGATGACTGGCTCTGAAAGGACAAGCTCTCATTACAGTTAGTTTTTGAGTCCTGGGTTCTTTATTCCAGGCCTAAATGCTTCCAAACCTCCTGCCTCCACCAAGGGCTGAATCAGTACCACAGTTTCCTTTCAATTGCCTGAGAAACATGTGGAAAAAAATAAATAAGGCTACATTTTAAAAGGAGCAAAATAAACTACATGGGTCAACATAAAACTTCCTGCTGAAACATAAAGCTGAGACCACAACCATGGACGATTTTAGTGCTCGTCTGCTCCAAATTCCAGTCATACTTGTCACAGTCCTGCAATCTCTCTCTAATTGTCAGGCACAGTTCTTTGTGTTCCTAATCACCGCTGAAAAGGCCTCACTTCCCCTGATATGGTAGGCATCCTGCAGTGGTTGCATTTAGGGGTCACTAGCAGTCCTGCCCTTACTCTTGCAAGCTGCAGGCCACAGGCTGCTCTGAGAGAGCCTGGAGAATAGTGGAGAGGACAGTGAAATGGAGTCTTCTCACCAGGGTGAGAGATGGAGATACTTGGCCTGGGGACAAAAGTTGAGAGATGGACACAGATGTCTTTGGATGCACAGTCAGGAGCAGAGAGGGGATGGTGGCATACAGCAGCAGCCTCGATCTGCACTTAGCTCAGGTCCACCATTGGGCCAGTCCTTCAGGTTGAGTTTATGTTGTGCTTTCTGCAACAGACAGTGCTGCAAAATAAGCCAAGAATACATCTGAGGGACCATCCACTTCAAGAAGTTTCTCACTTGGATGTACTTTAAGCATCTCACCAATTGCAGCCATTGGTGGATGAAGACTTTTAGCTACCAAGGCCATTACAGTGATAAACAGTTTATCTGCATGATTGAATTATTTAGTTTTTAATCCTTCCCACCTACATGCTCCTGTACCCTTCAGTGGTTCTGTTTTAAGCAAATCACCCTCAGAAATGCTATAATTTCTCCATTAAATGTTGTTCATAGAATCATAAAATCATTTAGGTTGGAAAAGATCCTTAAGCAATGAATGACACTGCCCTCCAATCTACCATCTTGCTCATTGAAAGCCACCTGATGGGATGCAACTGAGCTGCATACAGTGGTCTGAACACCGTGGAGAATGTGGCTATTCATAGCCAAGCAAACATCCTTCAAAACAAGTGATGCACTAATGCAAATCTTCTGCATGGTTTGGTTGGAGTAGAGAAAGTCTCAGAGAGAAGCAGCTTTCAGGATCAGAATTACAGAA
Source organism: Urocolius indicus (assembly GCA_013401255.1). Classification (NCBI taxonomy): domain Eukaryota; kingdom Metazoa; phylum Chordata; class Aves; order Coliiformes; family Coliidae; genus Urocolius; species Urocolius indicus. Next base: position 51,106 of record WBNH01000715.1, read on the forward strand.
TCACAGATTCATTACAGTTGGAAAAGACCTTTAAGATCATTGAGTCCAATCACTCACCTCACACTGCCAAGCTCATCACAAAACAAAACCGTGCTGAGGGATCTCAGCATCTCATCTATGTGTCTTTTGACTATCTCCAGGGGTGGTGACTCCATCGCTTCCCTGGGCAGCCTGTTCCAATGCTTAGCAACCCTTAGCTAGTCTGGTAAGAGTGCATGGGCTTCAAAACCCAAAGTAGCTGTATACCTAGATACAACCAAATAAGATAGTCATCATGAGTTTAATGCATATTAGAGCCACCAGAAACTGCAACTTATTTAGATTGGTATTCCACTAGTGATATCCTTCTGCTGAGCAGGTCCTTGCAACTGCCCTGCTTGCTTTTTATTTTTTTGTCTGAGGAATGCGTGTCCCACCAGGTCTGCACTGGTGCAACCTGCTCTGATGTCCAGGGCAGAGCACTCCCTTGTTTCAGTGCATGATATGTTAGGTAAGAGCTACCACAGCTTAGGCTTCTACAGACAGTTAGCAACTTAACTGCTAATTTGGGAATGTCTCAACTTCACCTCCAAGTTTTGCTACCTTGCTATGAATTTTCATTAGCTGTATTTTCCTTCTGGAAACTGGTGCATATCTGTATCACTACATCTTTACAACAAAGCCCAAAGGGTTTTTATACTCTCCAGTGAGTGTTCCTAACTATTCCCAGCTCTGTTTACCAGGAATAGCTGCTTCTGCTGACTGCATACACTGCTCATAGAGGCAATACATTTTCCAGATTTTTTCCACTTTCCACTCCTTTTTACTAGAGATGTGCTTCAACACGAGAACAGATTAAGCTGAAGCAGAGGAAATGTTGGAGTCAGGTTGGCTCAATAGTTTTATAGAATAAATTTCTTTTGAAATAAGCACAGAGCTCTGCACAGACAATAGTATAGCTCCTCAGTCTGTGTAACTTCTGCCTTGCTTTTAATATCAGCATCCAGTAGATGCCATAATTCTCAAGAAATAAAATTCCTACTTTCATGAAAAAAAAGAAGATGATATAATGACATAATATCCATCAGGATATGATTCTGATTTCCTCCCCTACTCTATGACAAGGTGTGGCAAGGACCAGCTGCTACCTGAAGTTAGAGTATCCCTAAGAAAAGGGTGACTTGGAGACACAGCAAGACAAGCTACTACATACCTATGACACACCATCCTAAACATAACTCTGAAGTCATGACTTCCAGTTGTATGTTGTCAATTGCCATAAATAGACCTTTCTACCCTCTTTCTCTGCCTGCTTAGTCCTGGCTCCAGCAGAGCTCCTCAGGTTTGTACCTCATTCTGTTAGAATTTATCCTAGACCAGTAATCAAAAATAGCAGCGGGGAATATGTCCTGTTGCACCAAGCTCTGAAGAAACATGAAATAAGAGACAACATCTGCCCAAAAGAGCTCACAGGCTCTGCAAATGAAACAGTGAATGACACAGCTGTGAAAGGAAGATGCCTGATTGAACATGGCATAGCATTGCAGGTTGAGTATCTGAATGCGACACACTGATTATGCTGTTATAGCACAACTTAGACTTGAATTTCCACCCTAATGTACTAAACTCTTCTGATGTTAAACTCACCCAATTTAGGAAGACAAATAACCTGGAAAAGCCCCATTTCAGAAGCCTCCATTCCTTGGGAAGCCAATGACACCATGATGACGTTGCTCTAAATTCACCTCCAGGCAAATTAGGCTTCGCCACTGCTGTGAAATTGTGGCCTTCTTTCCTGCCTCTCCTGCCTGCTCCCCATTTGACACTTTTCACTATGACAGTGATCAGCCAGCATATAATATAATCAAAAGGCTGCTTCTGGCTTCAAGCTGTTCCAGGAAGAAATTATCATAGCACCCTGCATTAAAATGCAACCCCTTTCCTGTACCTTTCCACCATATAACTTTCTGTTTGTTTTCTCCACTCCATGCTTTTGAGTTTAGAGGGTTTTGGTTTGTTGACGAGTTTCGGGTTGGTTTTTTTCTGTAATACTACATTATCCCATGTTGCAATTGTAAAACTACATTATAAAAGCAGCCAATATTGAACTAATTTTATCACAGGGTTAGTAATAAAGTTTAACACCAACTATAATATTGTTGTACACCAGAAATATTGCAACAGAGCAGTAATATCCTGTTAAACTCATTTTCCATCCAACACCACAAGATCTGTTGAAAGATGTTAAGGGTGAAGGGTTTGTAGATTTAATTTTTTGTTTCTTTATTTTTGCAAAGCACCGTAAATGTGTAAATTTCATAACAAAATACATCACAAGTTTGACAGTAATCATTCCAGTGACACATCTAATGCCTCCATTGTCTGAAAAGTAATGGATGGCCAGTAGCTACGCTGCAAAGTGGTAATATACATCATTAGAACCAGCTTACAGAAAGAGGCACTTTTAACATGGCCCCCATTACTGCAGTATCTTCTCCCTTCATAATGCTTTATGTATTTATTCTTAGGCACCTCGGGGAATTAGATTCAATTACCCTTTTTTTTCCTCTTGGGCAGAGAATTGGGGAAAATGTTAAGCTACTCACCCCAGCTGACATAAAAAGTTTTATGATCTGAATCAGCATCCCCAATGCAGCATCTGGGCTATCTTCTACTCCCATGGGAGGAGGACAAGGGTGGTAAATGGTCTTCAATGTAATAATCCCTATCTGAGAACGCTGGCCACTTTCTACTGCCTCAGAGGAAGGTCTCATCCACCTATAGGAACACACAAGATTAATTAAAAGCATTCTTTTAAATGAATTAACTTAAACTGGTGGAAACCCTTGTGTAGATACTCTCAGTGGATTTAAACCTATTTCTTTCAAATTCAGTTTAACTTGAGGCTCTGCATTTGCCAGCTGTGTTCCCAACATCTTTCACATCTTTTCAACCGCTTTTGGTTTCAAGCTAATTTTAATTAAGCTCATGAACTCTGTGTGGTCAAATCCCAAAGGTTCTGTAGAAAGGCAAGCCGAAACACTGAGAAGAATAGTGCAAGTTGGTTCAAAATAATCCTAGGCACCACAGCATAGCTCTTGGTAGGTGCCAACTGGTTTTAGTTCAGTATACGCTGACAGTGAGACACCAGTCCTGTTGTGATGAATTCTTTATAAAGTCTTCATAAAGATTAGTCTAGAATTTAATGACTAATTACTAATGTTTGTCTATAGATAGGAAAAGCAAGACAAAAAATATGAATGATGGTGAGCAGCTTGCTACAGAAAATCAACAACAAAGCAGGAGACCCAATGGGCAGTGCTGACAGCTCTGCACTTTTTCTCAGAGCAGGGCTAAATGTGACCTGGGGAAAGTGTTTCAAGGTCATACAACATGGAAATCAAAATATGTAAGCATGTCTGGCATGGAGGCAGCCCAAAAGGCATCCTATTTATGGGAAATGTCCAGGCCTCTGAACAATCAAAACCACTGAGAGATGGAAAACCATAGATTTCGTTGGACACATAGGTTACATATTAAAAAACACACCCAAGGAAATATTTCTAAATGTGTTCTGATGTCATTAAGAAAAAAATAGAAGGACAAAATGCCACTTATCCATAAGAATTTCCTTTTCTTTAAAGATAATTCAGTAGGATTTTTTTATCTGTCAATTAATGAGCCAAGCAGACAGTAATCTGTAGTGTGGAAGACTTCAGTCCTTTCTGTGCACTAACCCGCTCTTTTCCACCTCTCTATAACTAGTTAAAGGATGCTCAGGCTCCCAGAGGTTTTTCTTTTGTGGATTTTTACCTCTCTTCCCTCCTCCTAGCTCAATCTAGTCTTTGATTTGTCAGCCTTTTATAGACTCCAGAATTGAGATGGTCATCCAGTAGTGACTGACTGTCTCTCCCTATTGCAGATCATGTCTTTAACTAAGATTACATCCCTGAGGGCACAAAGCAAAGGCCATGAAAATCCGCTGGTCAGAAACTCAGCACATCCATGCCTTCAACCACTTTCAGGCAGGACTTCTTCCCAGTTACCAAGCATTTTCACAAGACTACATGCTCAAAATGTCTTTTAAAAACTGTTCTCCTGCAATATTGTCATTTGCTCTGTGATTAAGATTACACAGGATCACAGAATCACAAAATCTTAAAGGTTGGAAGTGACCTCAAAAGATCATCCAATCCAACTCCCCTGCTAGAACAGATCACACAGGAACTCATCCAGGTGGGTTTGGAATGCCTCCAGAGAGGGAGACTCCACAACCCATCTGGGCAGCCTGTTGCAGTGCTCCATCACCCTCACCCTGAAGAAATTCTTCCTTGTATTTCTTTGGAACCTCTTGTGTTCCAGCTTATACCCACTGCCCCTTGTCCTCTCTTTGGTCATCATTGAGAAGAGCCCGGCTCCATCCTTCTGACACCTGCCCTTTACATATTTGTAAACATTAATGACATGACCTCTCAGTCTCCTCCAAGCTGAAGAGCCACAGCTACCTCAGCCTTTCATCATAAGGGAGATGCTTTACTCCCTTAGTCTTTGTGGCTCTGCACTGAACTCTTTCCAGCAGCTCCCTGTCTTTCTTAAACTAAGGGACTCAGAACTGGACACAATATTCCAGATGTGGTCCCATGAGGAAAAAGCAGAGGGGTAGGACAATCTCACTTGACCTACTTCCCACAGCCCTTCTGATACACCCCAGGGTGCCATTGACCTTTGGATGTGTACAAGGAATAGTCTCAAGGACAGTGTTGAGTGTGTGTGCATATAAACATTAAAGCCACAACCAGTGGCCAATGCACCCTGCTGCCCAAAATAACTTTGTATTTCTAGTAGGAATTTTAGCCTTCACAGAATCATAGAATCACAGAAACAGTAGGGTTGGAAGGGACCTTTAGAGATCATCCAGTCCAATTCCCCTCCAGAAGCAGGTCAACCTAGATCAGGTCACACATGAACAGGTCCAGGTTGGTCTTAAAGACCTCCAAGGAAGGAGACTCCACATCCTCCTTGGGCAGCCTGTTCCTGTAAAATAGTTTTTCCTAATGTTTAAATGGAACTTTTTGTGTTCCAGCTTATGCCCATTATCCCTTGTACTGTTGCTAGCTACAATAGAAAAAAGGGATGTCCCAAGCTCCTGACATCCACCATTTATATATTTGTAAATGTTAATAAGGTCCTCCCTCAGTCTCCTCTTCTCCAGACCAAACAGCCCCAGTTCCTGCAGCCTTTCCTCATAAGGAGGATGCTCCAGTCCCCTGATCATCTTGGTGGCCCTGTGCTGGACTCTCTCCAGAAGTTCTCTGTCCCTCTTGAGCTGAGGAGCCCAGAACTGGACACAGAACTCACTAGGGCAGAGTAGAGGGTGAGAAGAACTTCCTTTGACCTGCTGTACACACTCTTCTTGATGCATCCCAGGATGCCATTGGCTTTCTTGGACACGAGGGCACATTGCTGGCTCATGGTTAGTTTATTATCAATCAGAACTCCCAGGTCTCTGCAGAGCTGCTCTCCAGCAGGCCAATCCCCAGCCTGAACTGGTGCATGGGGTTGTTCCTTCCCAGATCAGGACTCTGCACTTGTTGAACCTCATGAGGTTCCTCTTTGCCCAACTCTCAAGCGGTCGAGATCCTGCTGCATGGCAGCACAGCCTTCTGGGGAATCAGCCAGTCCTCCCAGTTTGGTGTCATCAGGGGACTTGCTGAGGGTACGTTTTGTCCCCTCATCCAGGTCGTTGATGAAGATGTTGAACAAGACTGGCCTCAGAACCCATCCCTGAGGAACCCCACTGGCCACAGGCCTCCAACTCGATTCCATGCCGTTGATCACCACCTTCTGTCATTCAACCAACTCTCTATCCACCTCACTGCCCACTCATCCAAGCCACACTGCTTGAGCTTCTGATGAGGATGTTATGGGAGACAGTATCAAAAACCTTGCTGAAGTCAAGGTAGATGACATCCACTGCTCTCCCATCATCTAGCCAGCTGGTTATGCACTCATAGAAGGCGATCAGGTTGGTCAAACAGGATTTTCCTTTGGTGAATCCATGTTGACTCCCACTGATAACCACCTTTTCCTTCGTATATTTAGTGATGACATTCAGGATTTCCATCACCTTTCCAGGCATGGAGGTAAGACTGACTGGTCTGCAGGTCGGTCATCCTTCCTGCCCTTTATGAAGACTGGAGTGACATTGCCCTTTCTCCAGTCCTCAGGCACCTGGCCTGTCCTCCGTGATTGTTCCAAAATGATGGCGAGAGGCTTAGAAACCACATCAGCCAAGTCCCTCAGCACTGTAGGATGCATTCCGTCAGGACCCATTGACTTATGAGCCTTAAGCTTGGCCAACAAGTCTTTAACTTCTTCCTCTTCCATCCAGGGCAAGTCTTCTGCTGTCCACGCCATCCTCCTATCCCTGCTGGACTGGGCTTCCCGAGGGCTGGCCTTGGCTGTAAAGTCTGAAGTAAAGAAAGTATTCAGTAGTTTGGCCTTCTCCACATCCTTGGTCACCAGAACACCCTGTGTGTTTAGTAGTGGGCCATCATTCACAGTAGCTTCTTTTTAAGTAATAGATTGAGATTGAAAGGAAAAAAAATTACTTGACATCTACTGTGAGAGGCTTTGCATTGTTAATTTATTTCTCCAGAAACTAGGAAACTTATCATGGAGAGATATAAAAATGGAAAGGTCTTAAGGATCTGTGAAAAGCTGGAAGAAAGAAGAGAGCCATAAAACAAAGTTATAGATGCTACAAGAAAATCATTTATCAAGATTTTTGAGACCATGTGGCGATATATTAAAGGAAGGATTTCTCATAACTGTTCTCCAACAGCAGCTTAGGAATATGTGAGTGTCTGTGAGATAGCCAAGCAAATATGACCCACACAGAAGCATCATTGCGAGTGGCCAGCAGGAAGGAAGCAGGATAGCTGGTCTGGTGAAAGTTTGTAGGAGGCCTTTGTGAAGGAGGTAGAAGACTATCTGCCTTCAAAATGTGACAAGAGTCAGGATGTAATGGAAGGACTTGAAGTGATTTCCTGCCATCTTGCATCTTAAAGCACTTTGCATTGCAGTGACAATTGACAGTGAAAGGAACCTTCCTGAACTGCTGCAGGTTTATGTGCATTCTGCAAAGATAGAAGTAACATCATAAAGGAGACAGGGTTGGAAATAAGTCTACTACTTAAAACATCATCATACCAGTGTTTACTGGTAGTCAATAACACTCTTGTCTTTCCTCTTTCTCCATATTGACATTTCTACTAGTATAATTATTAAACTACCCTTGATCTGCTTCCATTTGAGGGAGTAAGACCTTTTAACATTATTCTCTACATTACAGCAGTAGTGGTTTAGCCCTGCTGAGAATTTCGATCATATCCATAAAGATAAAGTCAATTCAGCCTGAAGAATGGCTATATGTTATCCTATAGTGTAGCCCAAGGGAGGTTTAAGAAAGGAATATGAAAGTGTGAAGCCAAGGCACAGATTTGAAGGCCAGAAGAGACTGATAAAATCAGTACAGCTGATCTGCTAAATAGCATAGATTTCTGAAAATGCTCCAAAGTCAGTCCCTTGGGATTACACAGGACATCTGCAGGGGAGCTGGAAAGTGATCCCAAACACACATGTCCTACCACAGCAGGTGACGTGCAAGGCCACACTTCAAGTCTCTTGGGTGGAAGCAAGCCAGGCATTTTCTTCATATGTCATTGGGGGACCATTTGCTTTTCCTGCACTTCACATGACTGTGACCTGGGACTATGCTCTCAAGCAGGCAGCAGAACAAATCACAGAGCGTAAATTGCTCGAAAAACTCGTACAAGTGGATAATTAAAAATACAGCTGAAAACTGTTCACTGTGAGAAGATACTGAGAGCAACTTCTCCTGAAAACAGAATCATCACTTCTGTTGACATAGCCTATTTCTTTCTTTGTCTTTCCTTTGTCTTTTTCTTTTCCTTTTCAATGCAAGAAAATGATGCAAAATCATTATCTGTATGGTTAAATTCATGTTGTCCTCTTCTGAATTACTTATTTGTAAAGCTTCACACTGTCCTACCACCAGACAAGTACATGGGGTTTAAAAAAAAAAAAAAAGTACATACTTCTCTTTAGTCACCAGAAGAATGTTTCTAACTTGTCTGGATAGTATATTCTCTTCTTCCTCCTCCAGCTGCAAACCGATGTGTTACGCCTCACTTCTTCCCAACCAACTTTTCCATTTGATGTCTTGCTTTCATCTGACCACAAGTCTGTGTACATGGTGCCTTAATCTGAGAGGATCACCGGTTCTGTTTTAAATGGCTTAGATGTCTTTTAGAAGTTAAAGCTATCTTGCCTTTGGCAGATCATGCACACAAGCAGAAGAGCCTTTAAAAAAGGCAAAAGAATGAACTGTAACAAATAAGATAGAAAGCCTCTTATTCGTTCTAAGGTCCTGCCATTCTCATTGATTCTAGACACAACTGAGAAGCAGATGCACCTGGACTCCACACAAACTCTGTGCCAAGGTCCTGCCGGTGGAATCTAGAACTTAATTTATTGTACATGTTTACCAAGCTGTCTTTGGGGACATCCATAATGATTCTGTTTTTATCTGGCAACAAAAGAGGACAAAGTCATACCATTGTGAAGAAAGATACATTAGCTGTCAGAAGACAGGTAACACATTGTGCTAACATACTCAATTCCATTTCCCTCCAATAGCTTGGAGCAGTGTTTTGCTTTTAAAAGTATCCTAGCAGCACTGACAGATGGATTAAGGATTAAAAGCATCAATATTTTGGGAAAGTGGTACCTGCTAGCAAGGTAGATATGGGATTGTCATTCAAGAGGTTTAGTATTTCTTATTAGGTCCTTTTCCTGGAAAGTAGCAACCATTTATTTTAAAGTTTAACTACTATTAGAGTTGGGAGTAGTATATCTTTTTCTTTATTCTTTTTTTTTTTGTCCTATTTTGATTTCTTCAGTGGACACCTTATCTGTCAGAAGTGAGGAAGAGCATGAGTGCTTTTCCTTGGTTGTCCTGAAAGGTGAGAAATAAAAGACAGCCATTGCTCTTGCTCAAAGTGGGTTACTGGAACGTAATTGAAAAGAGGATAGACGAGGGTAAAAAGGACCAATACAATCCCAGAATCAGATTTAAAGAGTTCTAATAACTTTTTATTTTTCCTCTCACAAGAAAGACTGAATCAGTTGTGTTCTTGTGTACTCCATCGTACTTCTGACAAGCGGTTTTTCTTGTCTGGCATTTTAGGTCAAATGCATCCCAACTGACAGTAGGCAGAGACTATGAAGTTCAGATTGTCCTTATCTGGGCTGAGGCTTCAGTTACAAAGAAAAGAGAAACACCTCAGGAGAGGGATCCACATCTGAGGAGGGTGAATCATACTCTCAAGATGCCAGTATTTCTCCATTTCTCAAGATGCTGCTGGCACAAATAGCAGTAAGTCAGTACAATGAGGCTTCTAATTTAGGAGGCTTAGTGAAATGCCTAAAGTTTGATGAGTGAATATAGACTGTGGTGAATCTCTCTTTCATCATATCTACAGCTTGATGGAAAGAAAGATATTAAAGATATTCACTCCATGGCTGCACAGAACTCTTGTGAAGGAAGGTGAGAGCAGCATAAAGGAAAAAAGGAATAAACAGAAGAGAAACCTGGAGGTTTCCAAGGGGAAGTGATGAAATCTATCCTGCTATTGCCTTCTGGCTTTATGAGCCGAGTTGCACGGCTTCTTGTCTATGCCACCTCCACAGACAGAAGGCTGCTCAAATACAGGATTTGGTTTTGTCCCAAAGCTCAGGCAGGAACCTAGCTGAAGATTTGCATATGGTTTCCATCTGTTTCCTAACTAGTCCCATCAAATCACTCGTGCAGTTGAATGGCTGCAGTCCTGGCAAGGACAGAGTTGGAGTGGCCAGTGACTTGAGGCCAAAGACTCAAGGTGCATGAACGTATCCACAGAAGGATATAAAAACATCAGTAACCTTAGAGCATTTCCAGAGAAGACATTTCCCTCTGTGAGAATCTTAGATGCGCAATATTTTCTTATTCCTAATTACTAAGTGCAAAGAGTTAAAAGACTGCAGCATTTTTGAGGTCAAAATAGTGATAGGAGGTGGAAAAGCAGAGTCAAGTTAGGAAGCCTAGCCCCAGTAATGTGATGTCATTGGAAGACTTTAATTTCAGAATGTCCTAGCAGCATTCTTTGCATTAGTCTTCTTTTAGTCTTGAGAAGCTAAAAGTATCCCCAGCATACTTCCAACCTGTCCCCAACTTCAGATCCATCTCTACAGAACACTATAGTCCTAGAACCTCTGTACCATTCCCAGACAAAGGATTGAATAAAGGGTCCTTCCCAGACACCAGGTTTTGGGTTGTTGCTCTCTGTGGCCTTCTCTGGAGCACTGTCAGCTCTGCCATTTGCTCAGAGGTGACTCAGTACTGTCTCCAACGTACTCCCCTCTGTGCTGAGCACCACAGGAGGATCAGGGGATTTGTCCTCAGTGAGACACTTGGCAGAAGCCCTCTCCTGACAGTGTTCAGGTCTCCCAACTTAGTCACTCTGAGCTGGGGCTATGCAGAGACTGTTGGTGCAGTTCTCCTCTCTGTTCACTGCCTAAGGGGCACAGTAGCTTCACAGCATCCTGCTTCCCCACAACTCTGAACTCAGAAGTTTATTTTCTCAGATCCAGAATCTCTAGTTCTTGTATTCATTTGAAATGGAGATAAGGAATGGACAACTCATACTTTTTTCTCACTAATACTGCAAAGGAATCCTTGTATCAGGATGGTCCATTCAGGTCCTGTGAGACCCATGAAGCACCTGAGTGTGGCCTGAAGACAGTCACAACATTTGCCCTCTGTACTCAAGAGAGAGACATTCCCAGAGAACAGTCAGCTCACTGAAGACATCACACAGTGGCCACTCCTGTAATTCTTCAGAAAGAGAGCAAACTGCACTATGGTGGGGCACAAACAAGAGGCAAGAGGGTAATGATGCCATGGTGACATACTCCATGTTTTGGGTCACACAACAAGGCACGTAGTATTGAGGGCAAGGTCCTTGTTTCCCACTTCGCCTTATCAGTCTCTTGGAAGCCAGAAAGGTTTCTTAGTCTTGAAAAAGAAAATCCAGTGTTCAGACTGAATGTGGGAGGCAGGAAAGCACCCTGAAGCACACGCTGAGAATAACAGAAATGGGAACTCCCAGAGTATAGTTACTCCAGGAAGAGTTCTCAAATGCCTCATTTTACACAGCTCAAACCTGCAGGTGACTGTAATTGTCAGTGTTGCTTGGCTGCAAGAAACCCAGGGAAATAAGCATTTTACAGCAAGACTATGCACCACCTACTCCCACTGGGTGAGCATTCCCATAAGTAATTCCAGTGAAGTCAAGGAGGCTACATGTGTGAATAGCACTGGATCTCCTGGAGAGTGAGGTTCACAGCCTGGCTCTGAGAATTATTTCAAGCCTTTAAAAGGCCCTCTGCATATCATGCAACCATATCTCTGCTCGCAGGCACGTGCACTGCAAGTTTTGCCCCATGCCTAATGCCTTCCCATTTAATGTGTCTGTTAATTAAAAACAATGTATGCACTGCACTGTAGTATGTCCATGTACACATGTGTAATAGCAAAGCAATGCAGGCACCATAATGCACAGTTTGCTAGACACACTGTAATAAGATCAGTATCTTTTTGTTTGCCATTTTTCACCTGAGTGACACGGTTATCCATTTTGGTATATAAACTTCTGCAAGGTCATCTAGGATGTTGTGTTTTACTTTGATTGATAGCACAGTACAAAGAAGTGTGACTGATCTGTACAATCCTGCCTCAACCTATTTTTCTCCAGATCTCCAAGGGTTGGAATCCCTCATTTAAAAAAACAAAAAACCAAAAACCTAAAACACAAAATACAGAGTCCAGATCAATCCAAAAGACAAGAGCAGTCAAAGATGAAGTACCCATCTCATTTGCTAATAACTTCCAAAAGTTTTTACTGCAAGAATTGGAATGTGATGGCAAAGTTCTGCAAAACACACACACGATGTGGGAGGAATAGAAATTGCATTCAGAGTTTGAGTCTGGAAATTTGTGCCTGAACACGGAAAACAAAGGGATGCGTTTAATCAACAGGCTCATGCATTCCCTTTAAAAAGATATCTTTTAAACTTGATAGGTCCTTTGAAATAACAAGTGAAGAACACAGACAGGACATCAGCAGTTCTCACTAGGGAAAAGAAACACAAAATGGAGTTAGAATTAACACGTCCTTTACACACACGTGTGCACTACACATTAAAGAGCAATTTGTTTAGCAGTTTCCCTAACTACAATCCTGTCTGGATTGCCAATGCTTTGTCTCTGTGCCCTGCTGTGCATTCATTTATGCAGCTTATACTTGATTCACCAGGGAGACTGAGCGGTTCAGCTGACAGTAGGGTCCTCCAGTGGGAGCAGTCAGATGTTCCTCAGACTCTCGGTAATGCAGCCGCATTGTAACAGGTCAGAGGAAGGAAAATGAAGCACTGAAAAGTGGAAATGTATGTTAAAAATCCTTCAGCAAAGCCAAGAAGGTGTCCAACCAGCAGCCTTGGGTTCTGAGTAGTAGAGATTAGTTAAGGAAGGTTGATTTTGTGTCCTAGCAGGCTAGAGCAACAGTAGCCACAGTGAAATGCCCAACTAAATACTCTTTTAAATGTAAGCAAAAGGGAAAGAATAATGAGGATCTAGAAACTTCTCTCCCTCTGACTGGACGTCAGAGTGGGATTGAACTCTTCCCCAAAAGAAAACATCTCTTCACTGGACACCAACTCCCCTCCATCCCCTCAGTGCTGGGTCTCTCCCTAGTACTGGGGACTAGGATCCAGACTTCTTGCCCAATTCCTGGACATCACCATGTTTTTCCATAAAAAGCAGAGCCACTTGCCCTGCCCTGGATCCCAGGCAGTGCTGACCATTTTTCCAAGCTGATACCTCCTGATACCACTGCTGTCACCAGTGGGTGTGGAGGAATTAAGCCATCCCATAGACCAGGGCTTCTCAGCGAAAGTTTTTCCCCAGCTTTGCAACAGGCTTTACCAAGTGAAAATTAGTTCCAGGTCAGTCAGAAAACTGAGACTGGCACTTCCATCAATGTTAATCTTCATCTGCAGGCTTCAGTGAGACTGAATTATTCATATCAGACAAAGTTCTCATGTCTCCTCCTTTGCTAGCACCAGTTCCCTGCATCAGGCTAGCAAATCCTGGAGGATTGATTCATCCTGAGCTCCCAGCAGCTGCAACAGACACAGCAATAAAAATAAGACTATAAGGGAATGATCTGTAGATAGCAGGTCTTTTCTTCTGCCACTAGAAATAATGTCATTCAAACCATGCTACCTATAGCACAAATGTTCTGTAAAGTGTTCCCAGCATCAGCAGAGCTGGTAGACTTGGAGTTCAAAGGCCACAGGAATCAGTCTGAACATTGTATGCAACCCTGCTGTGATAGACCCAGCAGTGCACCCCATGCTTCTTGCATCAAGCACACCTTGGACAGAGCTGGAGCTCTTCTTCTCAAAAAGCACCCAAATCATTATTAATGTGGTTAATTAACTTCATTGCAAAAGGGACTGCTATCCCCTTTGACTGATTTTTTACTAACTGTTAATTTTCAGCTATGAATGGTTACTAAACTGCCTACTTGCACAAAGAGGGGCTTCCCAGGAAGGATGCCTTTCAACTAGGGCACAGCATTTTATCAAAGCAAAGAAGAATTTCCTCTCAATTGGGAGAAATGCGGTTCTGACTACAGTAGTGTCACTCACTGAAATGACAGGTTAAGGATAAATGTGTATGATTACAGCCTGCAAGGTGATACAGTGTATGCAAACCCCTTTCAAATGCCAGAACATATATTACTGTCTTTTCACCTGGGAAAAAAAAATAATCTTTTTTTTTTTTTCCATGTAAAAACAAGAAATACTCACTTTGGGCACCGTGTTCTGATCTTGCTCTGCTGTGATTTTACTTCATCGTGGTTCTTAGAGCTTTGGGCCAGCACTAGCGGAGTCCTGAACCATGACCTTAGTTCATTAAACCATGCTTTATTTTATTGTTTGAATCCCTGAAATTTTGTGAAGCAATCGTGTGAGCATCTTGCATCTTCAAATCAGCGTGACTGTGCCCGCCCTCATAATCCTGTGCAAAGACGGAAGGTTAATTAAACAGGTGATTTATAAATGTTATCGCTTCTGGGGAGCAGAGTGCATCTCTAGCTAAAAGGCAATACTGTATTTAGTTTTCTTCTCCACTGGCTGTTCCCTACATGCAGTAGTTTATGGATATAAATAACGTTTTAGAGTAGGGAGTGGCCATGGTAAAAAACTTAGCCCAACTTTTGGACAAGCCATGTAAAAGAGTAACTTGAATCACGTAATGATTTCTAGGAAGCTGAAGCAATTAATTATTTCATGGGTAAAATATAAGCCAAAAAAAATAAAACTTCAGTGTCCCATGGTGACAGCAAAATTTAAAAGCACGGTATTAAGAATGTAGAATTCCCTACTAGTATATGAAAACGATGTTTTCATTTAGGTCAGTGGAAATCTGGACTAGTTCCTTTTAGATCAGTGAATTAGCTCTGGATTTACCCCAGGGGAAAAGAGAACAGAAGACAATCCTCCAAGGTTTTCTTTTTTGTTTCTTTCCTTTTCTTTCTAAAGGAGAATCAGACCCAGACTCCAAGAAAGCTCATATCAGTACAGCTCCAAGGTATTACCTTTTCATCACCACTGGTGTCTGTGTGGAGGTTAATATTTGTGCTCCCTATGGTCTTTCACTTTTGAGTGGACTCCTTTCTAAAAGCAACTGTCCTCCAGCTCAACTCTGGTAATGTTAACAGCTGGCTGGCAAAACTCAGATCTATTCCTGAATCACTGCAAGTATTTGCAAATACTAAAGACACATACACCTAGGTCATTGTGGGAGAATTCACACATCAAAACATCCATGGTAAAACGTACATCATTTCTGAGTGACGACACTTATCATTTAAAAGATATCTATTAAAAAAATAGACATTAAAACAGATGTGGTTTCACAATGTTGTGCTCAAAATGTAACCACCAATATTTCAGCTTCTGTTAGTAATTCTACTGCTTTTAGCCACTCCTGAAACTGCAGGAGCAAGTGCTGTTTGCATGTCTCATGACTGATACAGGAAAACACACCAGCCTGGAAGGTTTCTGGGTCAGGGACCATCCTTCATACTGCACCAGTGGAGGATCAGTCTGTAAGCCTAGTATCGAAGGGCTGAGCTATCACAAAGTTACAGGGTGATCACACAATATTTGCTACATTTTGCCATGGTGCTGGTGACATCTTTTGAGAGTTCCAGGAAATAATGGCAAGATCACAGAGACCAGGGCAGAGGGATGCGTCTCAAGGATGACTTCCATTTGTTACTTGGATCAATAATCAGGAGATCATCAAGCTGCTTTCTGTTATCCTGAGTAGAGTTTCATTTTCTTTCTCCTGAAACTGTCCTCACTCCATGTACGCCCCCGTTCAGCAAAGCACTTGCAAGCTTAAATTTAAACATGAGCATAAGCCGCACCGACATACCTCCTATGGCTGCTAAGAGAAGCCCTGAGGCTGCCTAAAAAAACAGACTGTGCTCACACTGAATTTGCAGGTGTTGGCTCAGAAAATGCCAGAGCATATTTGCTAAAAGGTGTAGTTTAGGCAACAGTTGTTGGCTTCAGGTGGACCGAAGGAAGTGTTTCGGTGCTAGTATTATCAGGATTTGAGCTGAGCTAAGAGGGGCAGCCAGGGATGTAAACTCTGACCTGGCTGACATGCTTGGCACCCATAAAGGCAACCTTGGTTACACTTGTGCTACAAAGCCAACACAGCTGCTGCTCAAAATCGAGCCTAATGTTTGTTCTACATTCCTGCAGGTAATATCCCTGTAGCAGTGGTTTATGCTACTGTTAGAAAAGTATTTTAAACACTTTAATGGCCTGCTTTATATCCATCCTCTCCTGCAGTGGGTGCAAATAATTGCCAGTGCAATTTTGTACCCCTAGTTATTTGCAGTTATGGTGTGTGTCATTGACGTGTCTAACTAGCTGATAAGATACGTGGGTGCAATCAGATGCCGTAATTAGAAGTTTAAATGACACGAACTGCACCCACACATAACTGCAAGTGCAAAATTGTATCCGTAGCATCTTGGAAGCAACAAAGAGAGGCAGGACTTAAAAGTTTGTCCCTGCAAATGTTAATGTGCATGGCAATAAGCTGAGCCTATTCGGCAAATACACTTTTATTACACAAGATTTAAGCCAATTGATGCTAAACAATCTGAGAGTGTTCAGACACTTAGCATGAGACACAGCATCTTTAAAAATTATACTAGTCTGTTGAACTATGGCAAGGAACTTTTCTGTTTGGTTAGGTGATATGTAATTCATGTCTTTGTTATTGCCTTTTCTGTGGTTAGAATAAGCAAGCATCTTTGCTTGCAACGAGAGATTTTTATAATGATTTCTCAAGTCTGTGGCACAGTGCAAGTGCATTTTGTATTTCATGATAAGCAAATGGCATGCAACAACTAAGAAAGCTCTTGCTCTGGAGTTTCCCTTGATGCCATAATCATATAGTATACAGTTACATATTCCAGGCTAATGCAAGGCAGAAATTTTAATCTGACACTTCTTCGTAGATATTATTAAAAGTTTTGGGAACCTTAGATGGTTTTACTGGCAAGATACAGATGCATTTTAAGGTTAAATAAGAATCATTTGTATTTCTCTTATTTATCCCCTGTTTTTAGCCCCAAGGCTCCATTTAACTGTCCCTATGCACTGCAGTGTGTGCAACACAACTGGAAATATTTGTTATTTCCCTCTCTCTTCTGGCCAAGGGAGACCAAGAGAAAAACTAAACCAAGTGACGCTGAGCCAGCCAAAGAAAAGCACAATAGAGAGGAGCATAGAAGGTTAAAACAAAAGTGCTGAGAGATCACATCCTTTCATCTCTGCTCCAGTGTTTTGGCTCAGAAACAGCCCTGGGAGAAGGAAATGTGAGGAGACCATGGCGAGGCAACACAGCATGGACTGCGTGCTGTGCCTTGGCATGATCCACCTCCCCAAGCTTGGAAGTTGTGTTTGGCTTGCTGAGGGCAGGAGAGACATTTTCAATTTCAGTTTTCATAATTTTAATTTCCTTGAAGGGAGACAAAATGCAACAATGTCCTCAGGCTCTCCAGAGCCACATTACTCTTTAGCTACCCTGTGCCTGCTTCTGCAGTTGGGATGTTCCCACATCCAAGTGACAGAATCATTTCAAAGCTTCAGGAGATGCCCATCCTGAGTACAGGAAGTTTTCTTTTCATCAGACTCCATCAAGTGTCAACTGCCTCAACCTGGGAGCCATCATCTACCATGCATTTTGAAGCAGTGCAGACCACAGAAGCTTCCTGCTGTGTCCAACTGGATACTCCACCTCCTATCTCTACTTCAAATGCTTCACAGCTGACCCTAAAAGAAACAAGCCAAAATCCCAGCTACCCTAGAAGCAGTCCCTGGAGAGCATGACTTGCTAATGGCAAACAGCTGCAGTCATTAATGTTTTCTCAGGGGATCTGGGCTTTAACAGTGAAGGTCCCAGGTTCAGATCCTGTTGACAGACTGTAAGATTAATACTAATAATCTGCCTAGCAAAATACAGCAGGGATCACCCTCTCTGAAGTCCCAGGTGCCTGGAAAAACCAGCAGCCAATGTTGTCTGACACACGATCCTGTCCTCTTGGCTGGATAAACAGAGCAATGCTCTAGCAGCTTTAAACTTTGTTGCCTCCTACTTCTTCTTCTTTTCTCTGAAAGACTTTTCTCTAAGTATCATGCACTGTGGCTGCCCATGGACTGACTATTTAATATTGTTTGAATCGGGTGTTTTCTCTCTTTTAGATGTGCAGAATTTTCATATTCCCTGATTGTTTCTATTGCCGTCTCTCGCTAGGGAATGTGTGGAGATGTTGGCTGTATTGTCTAAGCCATCTCTCTCAGCCCCTCGTGACAACTAGCTAATAGAGCAGAGAGATCCTAATTGATACTATAAAATGACGGGTTCCTGGATCACCCTGGGACCAGACCAGTGATTAGCCATAGCCTTTAACTTCCAGGATGCAGAGTAAGACAGAGTCCCTGCTGCTGCTGGATAACTCAAAAATGGTATGAGATGATCTAACTAAGGAAAAACTGGTGAAATTACAACTATTAGATAACATCACCTGAGTTTGTCAAATGAGCTGGAGAGAGCTCTTGGCCTAACTTTCCATGGACATCTGCCTTGATAATGCCAGTCTTTACCTCCATCCTTTGGGAGATAGAAGAGTGCAGAGGAATCATCACCCATATATAAGGTTTGGCTGTGGTAATAAGGAGGTCACTGCAGCCGTGAATAATCTGTTTTCCACAGTTCCTACAACCCATGTGGTGTGAAAAGCTGGACAAGGATTTGTAAATGAATTGAGCCCAAGAGTAATTACATGTTCCTGCAGATTACTTGGTGCCGTAATTGCACTTAGTATTTACCATGTGACCTAAGCCAGAAATAATCATGTATTTACTTTATATTTATATTGTAACGTGCCATGTACTGTAATTATACTGCCACTCCATGGTACTTAACACATCATTGAATGTTCCACAATTATCATGTTAGTAAATAGCACTTACTGAGATTTGTAGTCTGTAATTTCAAGCATTACCTGCTAAAGATTTAGTGGGGCAAAGTCAAAAAACCTGTTTCTTGACAATGTCTTTTCATGTAAAAGATGTCAAGGCCTAGAAAAAACAGAAATCAGTTTTTAAAAATTCTAAATTTTTAAATACAAAGGAAAAGCTAGATTGGAAATTAAGGGCTTTTACATCCAAATAACAATCAGTTCCATGAAGAATTCTCTGAATTCTTCTGTTTGAGGTTGCAAGAGAATAAAAGTGAAGACTTTCAAACTTAGATGATTAAATGAAGGTATTAAATTCTTAAAAAAAATGTTTTGGAAGAAACTAACATCCATTTGATCACAGCATCACAGAATGGTAAGGGTTGGAAGGGACTCTTGGAGACCATCTAGCTCAACCTCCCGACAAAGCAGGTCCATCTAGATCAGACACACAGGAATGCATCCAGGAAGATTAATTCTGATTACAGCTCTGAGTTGTTAAAACCAAATCTTGGGTTTTCTGAAGGTACTTATACATTTGATAAGAGAAGTATTCCCTTGATTTCACTGGAGTTACTCACACTTAAGTACAGTAGTCTTAAAATGTTGGTCAAAGTAAATTCATTGGAAGCAACCTTTAAAGAAGCCATCCTAACCTTCCTTTCCTTGATGATGTTTTTTTTCTTGATTTCATTGCAAGCCCCTTAGAACAGCATCTAAAGTGGAGATCCAAACCTGGAATTAGGAGTATCTTCTTTACTCCTCTGATTCAAGAGCACAGATAAGCCATTGATGAAATCCTGGTTGCACAAGTAGTTGGTAGTTCTGATGCTGAACTCTGCAGAGCCCAGGCTGTTCCCACAAAATCTCATCTCTTCCCTTGGTCTTGATCTGCCCAATATATACAAATGAGCTTAACTTTAAACACTGATAGTACCATTTACCTCATTAACTGGAGCAGTATTAATAATTCATAATGAATAATTTATCCAATGAATCTCACTTCTTTTTGTGTTTGTGAATCGTCTGCAAATAGATTCTTGATTGGGCTCTTCATCTAAAATTATTTACAGGTTTCTTTGGTGAATCATAATCAGTCTGCGGATCGTTTGAGTGGTACATTGCAAACAGTCACAGTTTGCAACTCACACTGTGTGGGTTCGCTGTAGGAACGTCAAGGTAACGCTCCTGTTCTCTCCCTGGAAAGCCTTATGTAACTAACCAACAGCAGGATGAATTTCAGACTGCACATATGAGAGTAAAACTTGGAAATTCACACCCTTGCTGAGTGCTGTTGTCAAATTCAGAATCTCCCTTCGGTGAACGGTCAAACAGTGCTACAGAAAAACAAATATCAAAGATGTATATGTTCCTGTAGCAAATCTGAGGGCTTGGAAACATGAGAAAAGTCAGTGGAAGGCAAAAAAAATTCAGCCTAACAGATGATCCATGACAGCTGCCCCTGTGAACAATCTCAGACGGAGGCAACCTGGATTAATTGAGCCTCTCCTCAGTGAAGGTTAAGATAACAGATTACCTTTCTCTTGCTATGGGCTAAGAGCTCTCACACGGACACAAAACAGCAATCACAGGGTAACTTGTTCCTGTGTCTGAGGCTGGAAGGGTTTTTTTCCATGTAGCTAACCTATTTACTCTAGAGAAAGAAGATCTCATCCTGGCAAAGTATCACCTGCGGTGGCAGTGGAATTACTTGCAAAGTGCTCAGATGCACTGCAGGCATTAAAGCTGGTGGGACAGTTGGGTGCATGCATTAAAGCTCATGGGACAGTAGCCAGCAGGACTGGAAACAGTCTTGTCAAGCTCTCATCACCAGTATTGCACTGGCAAAGAAAAGAAACCCAGCCAGCTTTTAATCACCATAACTCCCACCATAGCTTTCATCGTACCTAAATGATCTAGCTTTGTGTGAGAAGTAGCAGAGATATCCTCTTCCATTTTCCCTCCCTAAGAGAATCCCTCAATTCTATTGACCCTATTGTAATTTAAGCACTTTTTTTTTTGTCATAAACCATGTGCTTACATGCTTTGCTGAGTGGATTTGGTTTGATAAATTAGGATTTGGGTCGCTAAATTAGGATTTGGTTCTAGGTTGGGAGATTTTGTCTGATTAAGTCAATCTTTACTCTAAACTAACATAATAATTCTTCAAAAAACAGAAGCATGCAAGCCCCAAAGCGATACACTGTAGCCCAGGGCCACATTCAATATGTAAAGATCAATAGAACTTCAAAAAACCCGAAACCTCTGCTATCATAAAACAGTCCCCAAAGCGGTCAGATGTGGACTAGACTTTCAAGTACATCGTTTTGCAGTGAAAGAGGCGGCGATGAATATGCAGAAGAGGATGAGAGCTGTCAGGCGCGTTTAGATGAAACCATGTGACCGGTAGCACCTTTGACCCATGCATCAGATTTTGAAGGGAAAGGGCTAGTTTTCAGTGCTGTATCAGAATACAAAGCAACTGTGTCTGCCACCACTTCACATACTGATGAACAAAGAAATGGGGTTTACAGGAGGAAGATCACAAACTCAGAGGAGATATCCCAGGCTCAAAGTTCGTTCAAACATGTGGGAAAAGGCAAGTCAGAGATTTTTTAACGAGTACCAGGTGACATGTTGCTAGACCATGGGGAACCAGAGTTTTATGCTTTTCAGAGGAATAGATGCTGTGATTATCATTAGCCAAGATAATGGATTCAGTGTCCCAGCTTTGCCATGCCTGTGAATTTTGGCACAACAGTTTGTCATGAAAAATGTAAAAGGGAAAAAATGGCAGTGAACAACTTCTATAACGTTAGGGCAGGTGAGCTCCAGTGGTGAAGTGATATATTTTTTTCCATGCCTGCGGAAATATTTGGTCTTGGCAAGTGCATCATTAGCTGCATTGCACAAGGCTGCAGGGAAAGGTAATTATAGAAGTAACATGTGAACTTATTCCTGGCCTTGATCTGCCATCAGTTTTTAAGAAAACTCTCTTGGAATTACACATGGTACCTGCATTGAGCTTCTCAAGGGAAAAGATAGTCCTAGGTTCTCTGGTCCAAGCTGTCAAACATATTGAAAAGGGACGTGTAGGTACTCCATTGCTGACTGGCAAGCCATCTTGGATATCTGCTCCAGCTTGTGAAGGATGCCTGAAAAGTTAGCTTCTATGATCCAGAAGATGGACAGCAGCACCTCAGCAGGCTGCATTTTGCCCTCAAGACAAAGTGCTGAATATGAGCTTTCAGCTTGCAGGGGAGATTAATGCATGGAGAAATAGATTAACCCATTTCCCTCAAATCCAGTGATATCTTTAGTGTAATCTCATTCATCCCACATGTAATATGAGCAAACTTTATGACACCTTTGTGTTTTCCAAGGCTGCCTGAAAACATCAGTATGTAATAAGCCTCGCATCCAGAACCTGCAGTGCCACAAGAATGACTCTGGCACTCACAGTGATTCCTCCAGCCTGTAGCCACGTTAGCTTCATGTTCACTGGATGAGCCACCTGAGAGGAAAAATATCACAGAGTACGTAGTGGAGTATGTGTCCCACCAAGAAGTTTGGGTAGCACTGAACCACTTTTACCACAAATTCTTTCCCACAACACTGCAGTCTGATGTAATGAACATTTGCCATGAGCTTAGAGCTTTTGCTTCTATGCATGTGCCAGTGATTAGAGTGGCTGCAGATGGTTTTATTTTAGATAATCAAGCTAGCTGAGGTTTGCCAGCATCAGAACAAAGGCATAGTTTCCCCACTCACTAACCAAATTTGTGGCCAAGATACTTGAATCAATCTCAACTCTGATGGATGTTGCGAAAGCAGGGAGGTGGGAGAAAGCAGATTTCCCATATACTTTAAGCCAGGTGTATCACACCCCTGAACACCATGTTTCTACCTCTACCTTAGAGGAATTATATTCCTCTTTGCTCCTAAAGAGGATGGGGAAAAAAACATGTTTTTAACAACTCCCATGCTCCTCTGTTGTATTATAGCAATATATTGAGCTGCAGAAAACAAAGGAGAAAACAACAGCAGCCACAACAATCAGAAAAACACTAAAGCCTCTGGATCTGGAACTCCTCCTGTGAGATATCCCCTCTGAAGTCTCCAACCCATCCTGCAACACACTGCTTTGCATGTTACTTGACCATTGCTCCCCTGCCATTCCCACACAGCTGAAAAATATCTGCAGGATCCTTCCCTGGGGAAGCAGGTGAGTGAAAAAAAATTAAATCGTCACATGATGCTATGGATCACAGAGTCACTGGAAATAGATTGTCACTGAATAGATTGTCATCTGAAAATCCCTGTTATTTAACCATTCACATTAAGAGAGCCCAGTTTTATGGGATACTAATTCTCAACCTCAGCAAAGGCAGAAGAAGGGTGTACAGAAGTATGCAAGGTCTAGTTGTTTGACCTTTTGAAGGTCTCTGAGACATGCAGGGCAAGGGTGGCAGTAGAACTGGTGCAGATAGAAATGCTTCTTTCATATGTGAGGGGATGAATGGAAGCAATGGAAGCACATATATGGGATGATACCCAGATGATACCCAATCCTCGCTCAGTCTTTGCACTGAATATCTCCTGTTAAAACAGCACAAATACATTGGCTTCCCAAAGTGGCTCAGACAACAGAAAGGGCTGGGATTTGCCAAACTGTCTCTCTACAGACTTTGTTTAAAGCTATGCATTGTACCTATGGAAAAAGTGAACTGAATGTAAAGGGTGAGAGACAAAAAAAAGAGAGTAAAAAAAGGAGAGAAAGATTGTAAGAGAGAAATCAATAGAAAGCATTTAGCAGTTCGGGTGACATAGACAAAGTGCATTTAGAACCACAGACACTTGACTTCAGGGCTTGGGAGGGGAGACAGTTGTTTTATTTTGTGCTTTGCTTCTTAATATTTTTCAGATTAACAGTTTGCAATTCTCTGCTGAGCTGTAAGGTCTCAGAGGCACTGCCTGCTGGAATGTTTTGATCAGTGTAAGCTGGGACATTTCCAACAGACAGGTTTATTGACTGATTTACTGACCACATGAATTTTGTGTAGCTGAAACTATTTAGCGGGTCTCTTTCTCTTTCCTATGCCCACACCTCTCCATTATTAATCATTAGGGAACTTTTTTGCTTTTGCATGAAAACAGCCTCTAGACAGTACTGCATTGCCTCTAGTCACACACAACATAACAGATCCTCTCTCTTGCCAAAATTTTCCTTCCCATACAGGACAAATATGGTTTGTCCCCTGCAAGGGAGATATTTTGAAAATGAGATATAATGCTGTCAAATATGCTTTCTAGACATACTGAAGATCGTTGCTTGTAGCTGCTGCCATCTCAAAGAATTACTACTTTAGCTCAAGTGGCACTGATCTAGCCTTTACTGGGGCTGAAGGTGGAGCTTTCTCTAGGGGGTGTCTTTTACAGTCAGGAGCAGATTCAGCTTGCAATTCAACACCAATGTATGCAAAGTACCACCTTAGTTATTTCATCACCACTTTTTTTTTTTTTTTTTTAACAACATGCAACATACAGAAGGAAAACTGCATGCTCTGTAAAGGTTACCCAACAAAAACCTCTCTCTATTATATGGACTTAATTTGACAGCTTAAGAGAAGAATGCCTTCTATAAAGAACACTACTCAGGTTTAATGATGACTTTACTCACATGAAGGACTTGCTTTTTGTTCTTTGCACTGGAGCTAGTTAAAAAAAGATGATGAAGAAAGGAAAGCTCTGAAAGAAACATTAAAAAAAAAAAAAAACAAACCAAAACCAAAAAACTCTTTTAAGGTTTAAGCAAGAAAGCTTCAAAAATTGCATCTGTTCTCCAGTAAGTCAAACTATGGATATTGTTCCTCTCAGTACATTGGGGGTTTTTTTGAGCATTAACATTTTCAAACTGGGAACGTTTTTTCTGTTTCTTCACAGTGCCTGTTGAAGTACAAAGTTTCCTTGGTACAAAACATCTATCCAAGGACTTCAAGGAACCTAACGTAAACTCACTAACACATATAAGTTTCATGAAGTCCTGGTAATCGTTGGAGAGATACTGTGGACACCAAGTTTTCTGTGAAAATTAAAGGGAAAAAAAAAAGCAGTAAAGCCACTGCCTCCCTTCAGGTCCCACAGTGAGAATTTGTTGTCAGAGCATCATTCATGTTGCTCAGATCTGTCCTTTGTGTTTTAGCTCCTGAGTGACCCCTTCCCAGATACAAAAAGACAGACAGAGGAGATCCTACAAGCGACAGCACACTCCAGTCCCTCACCTTTCCCTATAACTCACAAAAAAATCCTTCACAGATATTAGAACTAGAAAAGCCAGTTTTTCTGCAAATTTGACATCTCTGGAAGCATTCTCTGGCATCTATGGAGAGCCATGTTCACACTGCAACTTTTCTCTAGGGAAGGTGTTAATAGAGTTTGCCTTCTGTACTGCTTATTTTAATGAAACTTGTAGGAATTAAATAGCTTGAGACCTATGTCAAATTTGATTGAAATAGGACAGCAGATTTAGAAGGTAGCAAGAGGATATATACACAGAAATCACATAAGTCTTATTTATCATATCCTATCATATATATTTTTATATATATGATATATATTTATATATTTATATATTTATGTCCTATCATATATATTTTTTTTCCTCAGGAAAATGGGCTAGAAACACATCTCCTGTCTTTTCTTATATGCACACAGATACCTGTTGAAAGGTCAATGACCAATCCGTTCATGTTTCTGTTATTGTTTCTGTATGCAGAAACCAATGTTCTCTAGCACACTGACATCCAGTGTCCTGATGGTCTACCAGAAAAAAACTGTTCGCTAAAGGTCTATTTTTGCAATATTGCCTGTCAAAGTTGGCAAAGAGAGGCAGCACCTATACACCAAACAGTAACGCAGCCCTTGATTTTCATGGTACAGCCAATTACCTTGCTATGGAACTATTTTTCCCAAATCAGTTTATACATGTTTAGCTCTTGGCACAGATCTTTCCCAAAAAAAGTGGACCTCACTAAATCACAAGACAAAGACCTCTTTCAGAGGCTTGTTAAAAGAATGAGACCTGTATGTAAAGTGATATTCTCATTGTGAGTGTGTAATGGGATCTCTTTTGCAGTCAAACAGAGACCACTTTCCTCTTAAAGGGACTTTCTCAGAAGTGGGAAAAGTCTCTTGCCGAACACTGAGCCATTTGAATCCAGCTCAGATCAACGCTTGTCAGCACCTGACAGCTATCCAGTTACCTTCTTTGCAAATCCACCAAGAGAGGTTTTTAGCAGAGTTCCTGCTGAACAATCCTATTAACAAAACCTCCTATCCCAGATTTAAAGCCAGAGTCCCCATTAGAACAGTAGCACAACCTAACAGGGCCAGGAGGAGCAGCTTATTCCCTGTTCCTTATAAATTGTTAAGCCCAGGACAGAGCTAAGACACATAAGCAGCCCAGGTTTATGCTGTCTCTGTACATGCTGTACCTGTTCTGTAGATAAAAAAAGGAACTTCAATTTCCAGCACTGTCAATGCAGTGACTTTTAATCAGTAAATTCCCTTTCTAAGACAGGCAGGGAAAAAAAAAAGTCTTCATTTGAAAAAAAAATATCAAATGCATTTTCAGCCAGAAGACATAAATATAACCAGAAAGCCATTTGGAAATGCTTTCATCTGACAACTGACGTGCTTAGATCATCTGCAGCCCACCCTGTGCTTTTCTCACTAGAGAAATTAAACACTAGGAGAACTGCTGCTGCTTTGAATACTCCCCTTAAATATTTTCTGGCACAGACTCTCCCAAAGGCAGCAGTGGAATTCTTTCTATTCAGGACAGGCAAATCTTCCACTCTTTTTTTGTGAGGTATGACACAGTGGATACCTGGGGACACGGGTTAGAACAGACTCAGATTTAAGAATGGTTGTTTTCTTGTGGAAAACTATCTACTTGAGAGGGCACTTTTCTCCACGGTGAGGACCTTTGGTGCACCTGCACTGATTCATTTTGGATTAGCAGCCTGATTTTCTATCCCCAGTTATGCTCTATATCCCATTTTGTGTGAGTATATTTGGAAAGCCTTTCCTTCCACTGACAAGTCTGTATTCCAGTGACAACTCATGTCACTCTGGACTGAGCTCTGCTGTGCTTCATGAAGGCTGGGTCCTGCCCAATCATGCAAAGCTTTTCACACAGCCAGTGCCTTGGTGCTGTGCACAACTGCTCTTGTTCAACAAAGGTCCATTTCGGAGGGTAGAACACAGTCCTAACCAAATCCACCTTTCAAGTCTATGTAGAAAAACTCAACCTCTGCAAGTAGAATAACATTCCTTGCAGAGACTCTTGAGTCTGTTCTGGCTTCTTGTTCAAGTTGTAATTTAACATACTTAAACTCAAATGTAATTCTTTGGTGAGGGGATTCACGCTATCATTTGTCACTTCAAGTCCCTGTAAAAGGCATAAGAACTTGTAGGGCCACAAAGACGATGGAGTGGCGCAACTCCCTTATGATGAAAGGCTGAGGAAGCTGGGGCTCTTCAGCTTAGAGACTGAGAGGTGACCTCATTAATGTTTACAAATATGCAAAGGGTGGGTGTCAGGAGGATGGAGCCGGACTGTTCCCAGCAATGTCCAGTGATAGGATATGGAGCAATAGGTACAAGCTGGAACATAAGAGGTTCCAAAGAAATACAAGGAAGAATTTCTTCATGGTGAGGGTGATGGAGCACTGGAACAGGCTGCCCAGGTGGGTTGTTGAGTCTCCTTCTCCGGAGACATTTAAAACTCACTTGGATGAGTTCCTGTGTGACCTACTTTAGGTGGTCCTGCTCTGGCAGGGGGGTTTGGACTAGATGATCTCTCGAGATGCCTTCCAACCCTTAATATTCTGTGACTCTGTGACTTCCAAGAAAACCTTGAGCAGTAAACAGGTGGCTCTGGCTGAGGAGGGCTAAATCTAAAAATTCTCTTGTTTTCATGGTTCACCAGAGGACAACTTAACAGCCAGGGCATGGTGCAATGTTGAGTCATATCTACACATCACAGCTAACTGTGGCATATATGCAGCTTTACTCCAAATCTCTGCAAATCCATGCAAAGTCCAAATCCATGCAAGGTCTTGCTTTTAAGAGTTATCTGAAGCCTGGAGGAGCTTACACAGCTAACAGTGCTGTTTAGAGCCCCATATTTTGCAGAGCGAAGGAATAATGGGTACACTGGAGACTGATGCTGCTCCAGTATTCCTCCCATAGACCCCTCCAGACAGCAGACAAAATTTCCTGCAGCAGAAATACCTACTGGAAAAGGAGTTCTAACTAACAGGGCTGCAAATTAGCAATCCTCCATGAACACATCTTTCAGGATTGAAACATTTGTTGAAACCTGGACCCCAGCCAGAAACAAGCATTTGGTGAGTGCCTAAATTAAGTTAACATTTGCATCCATGATAGACTTGGTCTAAAACACCAGGACACAGTCATTCAACAGAGTTACATCTTAAACTGGCAAGGTAACTAATTGCTTCTTGTTTTGAGTTAAGCACAACAGCTTATGTCTCATTGAAAAAGGGTAAGCTAAACTGCAGGCCTTGTAGCAGAAATAGGCAAAGAATATACAAAAGGAGAGCTACGTTACCTCAGTCAACAGGTAAGAACCAGATAAGCCCATTACTACTTTTCATGTTCATGGTGCCATAGCCATACATATATTACGCAAATCTGTATGACCCCTTCATTTAGAAGCAGTTACATTTCACTGACATGTGACTTAGTGCAGATGGAGTTGCACAATTATAAAAATGTCCTGTCCTTGATGCCAACATAGAAGAGTCATGGCCTAACCGCTCAATAAACTGAGTTCTGGGGTGTCTAGTCCTCCATCAAGAGCATTGTGGACAGCAAACACAAAGATAACCCTAACTGAAAAAACACCACTCCAAGAGAAAAATCCCCACAACCAAACTCAGATTCAAAATTATCTAAATGCATTCAAGGGAATTATCTAGTCCAGAAAGACTTTATGCCAGGTGTGTGTTGTTTGCCTACATTCTTCTATCCAGTTTAGGATCTTTATCCTCTTGTGATCAGCAGATGGGCCACATGAACGTCAGGTTTCACACACTGGCTATGGAAATGCAATTGTGTGCCTAGTCACATCCAGCCACTTCGTATCAATGTAACTGCCTGTGTACTTCAAAAGCCACATCTTTTTTTCTAGACAATGAAAATACTGTGGACACATCAGGTATGATTTAGATGCCTAAGTATTTTTGGCCATCTAGGCTGTCAACTTATCCTGTCTGGGCCTGGCTGCCACTGCAGAGAGGCACAGGTCTCCCATGGGTCACGTCTGCCTGACCCATGAGTACATCTCAGCTACCCAAGGGCACTCCAACTGGCACAAAAAGTTGCTTAATTATTGTATTTAGGAAACTGAACCATACCTATGGTGATCGTTGGTGGTGCTGTCAAACCCACAGTCAGATGTGCACATCAACAGCTGAAGTAAAGGAGTAGTTATAATGTTATTAGCTATATATACCTCAGACCATATGACGATGATATTCTTCTTGTAGAATAATTTTTTTCTTTTACACACTTTATTTCAGAAATATAGCAAAAAAAAAAATGTGTAGTACAAAGAGGTGACCAGGTGTTGTCACATCAACGGTAAGGCCCCAGGGAGTTGGGAGAGAAGATGACAGAGTCAAGAGTGAGCACTCCTGGAAGACATCTGTAGAAGAGACATCAGCAACTGCATTCCGAGACATCATCAGCCAGGTTTGCATAAACAGAGATCACCTCAAAGTCAGACAGTTTATCTTACTTCACATTTTGTTTCCCTGTGGTTGAGAACGGTCAAGACTCATCCTGACAACTCTTCTATAGTCACACTCCTCTCTTTACTTTTAATGAAAGTTCAGGGTCAGATTTAACCATATGATTCCATGAGCTGGTAAGAAAGTGTAACTAAATTGACAAGCTGGCTGTGCTGAACTTGGTGTCTTAGCTTTGGACTAGCTCTTCACAGCACAAATTTTATATTCAGACAAGACCTGAACCAAACACTACCACCAGGAGAGCTTGGGAACATGGGCTAATAAGAATACCCTTGCCTTGTGCCTGAAAGTGCTTGGAATCCATCAGTTAAATGCGGAGTGTATCTGGTCTAGCAAGCTAAGACTGCATGAAAATTTGTATTTAACTGGAGTCTGGTAGAAGATACCTCTGAGCATCACTCCTCAGGAAAATATGCTTTCCCCAGAGCTCCTTTTGTACACCATTCTGCTTTCTGTCATGGAGTTTTTCCCCTATTGCTGCACTATTCCTTTGAGACAACATGTTACCAACCAACCACAAAGAGCGAAGGAAACAAGTGTTAAAGGCAAGAGCTCCGAGATGGTTGCCTAAAGTTTGGCAGCCAGCTCTATCATAAATATTTGAATGTTACCTCATAATGCCAGTCTTCACTGATTTGTGACTCTGGGTGTGACTCTGAGACTCACCATCATCTTTCTGGGGCAAATTCAGGGTAATTATTATTCAAGGCATGAATAACAAAACAATACCCTGAATAACAGCAGTTGATGAAGTTACATCAGAGCTAGTTCATATTATCTGCTTTAAATACACATGAGGGTTAGCAAAGTCACTGTGGTGTTCCCGGCTGGATGCCAGATGCCTCCCAAGTTGTTCTGTCACTGCCCCTCCTCAACTGGACAGCGGAGAGAGTAATATAACAAACATAACAATTAACAAAGAATCAAAAGAGAGTAGGAAAATGAAAAACAAAAACTAAATATTAGAACACCTTCCCTCATCCCTGTCTCCTTCCCAAGTTTCTACCTTCTCCCCCAAGCAGTGCAGGGGGATGGAGACTGAGGATTATGATCAATACAGATGTACTTTGCCGCTGCCTCCTCACACTTCCCCTGCTAGAGGGTGGGGTCGGGTCCCTCCCATGGGAGATAATTCTCCACTATTCTCCAACATGAGTCCTTCCCACAGGCCACAGTTCTTCACAAACTGCTCCAATGTGGGTCCCCCACAGGATCACAAGTTCTGACAGCAAAACTGGTCTGGCATGAGCTCCTCTCCCTCTAAGTTCCCAGGTCCTGTGAGGAGCTTTCTCTAATGTGGGCTTCACAGCCTCCTTCAGGCATCCACCCGTTCCATCCTCCACGGGCTGTGAGTGGGTCTCTGCTCCCCAGTGGCCTTCATGGGCTGCAGGAGCACAGCTGTCTCACCATGGGCTGCACCACAGGTCACAGGGGAGTCTCTCTTCCAGCCTCTAAGCATCTCTTCCCCTTCCTTCTCCACTGACCTCAGTGTCTGCAGAGATGTTGTTCTCACATTCTCATTCCCTTCTGTTGCTGCTCCAGCTTAGCAAATGCACAGCCACTTCTTCCCCTTCTCCAGCATGTTAATCACAGAGCTGTTACCTCAATCAGTAATTGGCCAGGCCTTGGTCAGCTGTAGGTCCATATTAGAATTGACTGGCACTGGCCCTGTCAGCTACAGCAGAAACTTCTGGCAAATCTGAGAACTCAAAGAAGCCATCTCTGTAGCCCCCCACTACCAAAATCTGGCCACACTAACCCATTACAGTCACAAATAGTCATAGAGAGTTGTGCAGTGAAGGCCGTGGTTCACACGACAAGGTTTCACAGCTCATGATGCCAGTTCAACTGCAAAACCTCCTGGTGCTTAAATGGTGAAGTTCACACTCCCTCTCTGGAGAGGACAGAAGGTAATGGTACTCAGCTGTGACTATGACTATGCCAAATACCATTTGTTCATCTGAGATGAGCACAGATGGTCATATTTCTCTCTGTTTATTTTTGCTGAATGGCCTTTTCAGCTTGCCTAATCTGTGACCTTCTCCTAAAAATGGGCAGATATGGTTTTGCTGCAATGCTGAGTTTCTTCTTTCTTCAGGAGGCAAAACAGAGACTTGGCTGTGAGGACAGAGGTGGATTGTGCAGTCTCTATACTTTCAGTTTGTTCTCTGCAGAAATGCAATTGTAGGAGCAGCAAAAGCATCCAGGTATACATGTGAGGAGCGTCCAACTTGCTGCTTCTCAAGTACAGGTTATGAAGACTGCAAATAATAGGACTCATGAGTTATAATGAGCATTATAATTTAATACATGACACTTTTCATCTTCCAAGTAAAGCTGCTGTCTAATATAAAAACTTATTCTAATCACTACATTCAAATGCAAAGAGGAGTAAATCACTAAACAATATTTTAACATGTCAAAGGTAATAAAAAAAGGAATGAATAATAATTAAACAGCACTGGCTGTCTTGGTCACCGATGAAAAGGCAACCCTGGGGCCTGTAGTGGGCCCCAAGGTGCGTTCAGACTATAGGGCAAAGAAGCTAGTGGAGTCTAAGCGTCATGAAAGCTCAGCACTGCCAACCTCAGCAATGCCACTGTACAAAACTCACTATTTGCAATTGAGCCTCTTACCTCAAAAAGCCAACAATCTAAACAGAAAAGAGAAAAGCAGTATCACCATTTTAATGGAGGAAGAGGCATAGAAGGTAGACCTGTGTGATCTCTGTGGGACAAGAATTTCTTTCTTGACTGTCGTCCTTGTCCATGTCTTGCTTGGAGACAGCAAACCCAAAAGCATTGCCTTAGCAATCATTGAAGTTGTTCTCTGGAGCCTCCATCAGTCCTACCAGACTTGATGAACTACTCATATATGTATCATTCAAATGCAAGGGAAACACCAATAAAAGCATAGAATCATTTAGGCTGGAAAAGATCTTTAAGATCTAGTCCAACTGTTAACCTAACACTGCCATGACTAAACCACGACCCTCAGCACATCTTTTGAATATCTTTTGTGATGGTGACTCAACCACTTCCCTGAGCAGCCTGTTTCAATGCTGGACAACTGCTTCGGGGAAATTTTTTTTCCTGATATCATATCTAAACCTCCCCTGATGTAACTTGAGGCCATTTCCTCTTATCCTATCACTTGTTATTTGAGAGAAGTGACTGATTCCCACCTGGCCACAGTCTCCTGTCAGGGAGTTTCAGAGAGAGAGAAGGTCTCCTCTCAGCATCTTTTTCTTCAGTCTGAACACCCTTATGTCCCTCAGCTACTCTCCACCAGACTTATTCTCCAGACCCTTCCCCAGCTCAAGACACCCAGTTATACTTTGTACCCCTTTAATGGTTCCTGTTCTTTATTGACCTCCTTGAAAAAACTGAGATGCTGATTCCAGGCAAAGACTACATGCTATGTAAGTGATGGCTCTCTGGGGAGATGGTGCAATTGACTACCACCCACATAGTCTGGATGACAACCAGCAGGATGTTCTCCAGCCACACTACCTCACTCATTGCATTATGTGGCTGTTGTACATTGATGATCAGTCTCAGATGATACCCCCTGGGGGTGCGTTGGCAACTTGAAGTCCTATTGGCTCTGAGACAGTCTGTGAACATCAGAAGCACAATCTTTAACACTTTGTTCTTCAGGACAAAGGTGCTCCATAATGTCCTGATGGGAGCTGTAAAGAGTGAATAAAGAGAATCCCCCAGTGGTCCAGTTTCAATCTATGATGGACACCAACTCTTTGCATGGGCACCCTGAGGCCAAGCTCATACCAGATTATCTTGTTTGGACAATATGGAGCCCCACTACCCACCTATTTGCGGCCTGGAAACAGTCCATCAGCTCTAAAGGAGACATCAGTCAGTTATTTCCAGAGGTGCCTGGAGCTCTGTTTTCTCATCTAACTCCTTAGGGTTAAATGGCAGTAAAGTTAGAACACAAGTGATCTACAAGAATTTTCTAACCCCAAACACTTGTACTCCTAAAAAAAGAGCACAGAAAGTAAACATTTAAGAAAAACACTCTTTGAGAACATTTCCCCTCAATGCAGTCTCACCATGTGTAGGAGGACCTGGCCTAGACCTCCAGCCTGCCAGATTTTCGTAGGAGCTCCAGTGAGAAATTGCTGCTCTTGCTTCAGAGAAGTCAAGTACATCAATGATCTCTCCCACATCTTATCAAAAGATCAAGCCATGATACTACAAAACCCAAAGTGCACCGTCTGTGGACTTCTGGATCTTCCTGAAAATATTTCTGCGCAAAACCCATTCAAAGTCAACTGTCTTCAACAACAGACCTAATATTTAGAAGGGAAAGATCTCTCAGTGGCTCCTTCTCTCTGGTAGCTCTAAAAAGGGTCTTCCACTCAATATAAATGGATTGTATTTAGGATGGCTCTGACTGGATATCGTGATCCAAATATTGAATATTTTTCATTAATGTTGTCATGGTTTGACATGAAGCTATTTCTGGTAAGGGGGTAGGGGCTGTAAAGATGGCTCCTGTAAGAAGCTACTCAAAACTCTCTCCCACTCTGAGCCAGACCCACTTCAAGGAATGAGCCAATTAGATGCCTCCATGATCAGTTTTTAAGAAGAAGCCAGACGAGGAGGCTTCTTCCTGTTTCTTCTTTCTTCTGTTTCTTCTTCTTTTCCAGCTGGTGGTGGTGCAAGGAGTGGGAAGAGAGAGAGAAACAACCATGTGGACTCCAAGATCAGTGAGGAAAGAGAGGAGGGAGTATACCAGAGCAGAGACTCCCCTGCATTCTGTGGAGAGGACTGGTGAAGCTGAGATTTGTTTGCATTTCGTTAAAGACGCTGCATCAAGGGCAGAGACTCATTTTGCTGAAGACCCTGTGCCAAGGGCAGTGACTATGGCCAGAGGAGGTTGTGTCCCTTGTGAGTGACCCCATATCCACAGAAGCTGTAAGTGTGGGGAGGAACCCACAACAAAGCAGCTCATTAAAATTATGCCCAGAAGAGGCCATGTCCCATGTTAGGGACCCTATATCTGCAGAAACTGCAACTGTGGAGAAGAACCCATGCCAGAGAAGTTCATTAAGGACTGTGTCCCGTGGGAGGGACCCTGTATTGCGGGAAAGAATGCAAGGAGTCATCCTCATCTGAGAAGAGAGAAGTGGCAGACACCATCTGTGAGAGTCTGACCACATCCTCCATTCCCTGCCCCCCTAAGCCATTGAGGGGGAGGAGATAGAGACGTCAGGAGCAGTGAGCTGGACCCTGGAAGAAAGGAGGGATGGGGGAGGGAGATCCTAAATCACCAGTTGTATTTTCTCATCATCCTACTCCCTTTTTGCTTTTATTCCATTCTGTTTCTTGTAGGTAGTAGAATAAACTGGTTTGCCCAGAACTGTAACTGACAGCTATCCCTCCCTGCCCCTGTCTCAGTACACAACAACCTTATCTTTTTCCTCGCATTTTGCTGGGGCCTCTGCCATCCTAACAAGGGTGGAGGTGAATGGGTGGCACTGAGTGAGAGACTGTCATGGTGCTTCTTTGCTAGCTGGGCCAAACCACAACAAATGTGAAGACTGGTGTTGAAGATGACTGCTTAAGCCAATATTGGCTCTACAAGGCCAAACTCCATAGTGGTTATATTAAGAATCGCCATTTGCGTCATTCTTGGCCATCATGCTGTATTTGATTTTTTTTTTTTTAAGCCAGTGCATCTCAGAGCCATGCAATATCCATTCAACCATCTGACACACACTTCTGGAGATGTTTTCTCTACAAAACACTCTTTGTTCTGTTTGGAGTGCTCTGAGCTCACTGTGGCCAACTGTAGGATCTCCATGAATAATGTCACATGAGCAGCAGGCTGACAGGAACTGCCATGGGGCACAGTAACCAGTGTCATTGCAGTAGTAAACACAGCTTACACTATTGCTTAATGATAATTAAAAATTATTAACACTTAACTGATAATTAAGACCACAGCAGTCATGACTGTATATCTCTATGAAGTGTACTCCTCACTTGGTGACCAAGGCAAGGTGGAGAGAAAAGGCAATCAGAACAGTTTCACTATTTGAGGGTCATCTCTCTTCAGTGGAAAGGAGAGAGAAAAAGTGTGGCTTGGTCACAGTGAGTGTTACACGCAGCTTTCTCACATGCAGGTGGGTGATTTTATTTTAATGAAGGAGAAATTTTGATTACCAAGTGTGGTGGTTTAGCCTTAACTGAACAATGACCAAACCACCCAGTTACTCCTCCCCAACTCAGCAGGATGGGGAGGAGAATCAAGAGAGAGTTGTAGAACTTTCTGGGTTGAGATAAGGACAGTTTCATAGAACCCCACAATGAGTAAGCAGTTACAGTGATGGCCAAAGGACAAAGAAAAAAAAGGAGCAATGCCCCATGTAACTGCTCACCACGCTCAGCCCGACAGCAGAACTGCAGTTCCCACACTGGCCACAGCACCATCCCAGCCCCGCTGCTGCCCTTATATCCCGAGCATGATGTCACGTGGGATTGAACAGCCTGGCCACGCCCCCCAGCTGCAGCTGGGGAGAGTTAATTCTATCCTGGCCAAACCCAGGACACCAAGGAAAAAAAGAAACCAAACCAAAGCAATGCTCCCTTCAGCCACTAGGCTCCTCTGAAAAACCCAGCTGAGATGGATGATAGCACCAGGCAGAAAACTATCAGCTACTTTACCAGTGAGCCTCACAAATATTATCCCTATGTAAATAAATAAGGACTTGACTTCACAGAAACTGATCATTGGAAGTAGAGAGAAAATTGCTCATTCTACAAGACTCTGCTTAAAAAAATACATGAGTAAGAGAAGAATTTAAAAAAGATTAATGGATGTTGTCACAACCTTCTCTAATGACAAACAAGGTTGTCAGGCCAGGTCCCTGGTCCATATCATTCACAGCATAGCCTAGGTTTGGGCTAAAAGAAAACAAATGCTCACCTGTCATGCTAGTGCATCACTTTCATTCAAGTCCTTATAACTGCCACTGATGTAGATACAGAGAGATATTCTGAGTGGTTTTATCATCAACAGCCAAGTTAACAGTGCTTCTCCCTCTCTCTCCAGCATGCTGCATAATCTTTCTTTAACTTACTACCTCCACATCTCCTCCCTGCCAAGAAGATGAAATGCATGAAAGGGGGTGTGTCCATCTTATCCAGCCCAAAACTAAAGCAGCAGTGGGGACAGATTTGGTTTCATATGGCTGGAACTGGAGCTGTGTCTACACCAGAAGCCCATTAGATTAGAAAGCATTGCCTTGTGCTCACCCTGTTGGCTCAGCAGGCAGGGAGTTAGCAGACATCTACTTTCACAGCATATTTCTAGTTTTGGGGGAAAAAAATATCCACATGTCCCAAGCTATTACATCAAATATAAACAGTGTGAGGGCTTCTGCCATCTTGTTGAGCTCCTCACTGATTCACAGACGGAGAGGAGGGAGGTTAAGCAAGGATAATGAATGGTTGTAGTAGCCAAAAAAAAAAAACAAACCACAAACCAGGAAGTCCATGATTTCCCAGAGGAAAAAATAAATGATGATACTCTCATAGATTCTCCATCTTGCTGTTAACCATGACAACACAGTGTGCATGTTTTCATAGAAAAATCACAGAAAGTAGGACTGAAACCGATGTTGACCATTCCCCTAGCAAAGATGGGCTCAGTTGCACTCTTTTTTTGTAGACAAGTTGTTGTTACATAGTCCTTGCTATCAAGACAAATATGAATGTCATGGCATTGCAGCACTAGCACAAGATTGAGGATTGACTCGTGTTCTCTGTGTCTGTGAAGCTATCTAAAGACTGTCTTCAGATTAAGGTAAGCATCACTGTTGAATTCATGTCTGGTAAAAGCAATAGTGCTAAGAACAAGACTAGTGTTTTTTGTTTTAGGTATAAAATCTGATTCTAGCATTTCAAAAGGCAGCCAAAAGAAGGTCCAGATTCAGGTAGACACATCTAAACTGGATTAAGGTACATGAACAGGTTGGCACCTTTTGAATTGTAACACAAGTGAAATCCTTTCACTCAAAAACTCCCCAAAGACCTTCAGCTGGTTCAAGACAGTGACCTGGAGGTCATCTCCACATCTTTTTTCCCTACTGCATCCAACAGAGTTATATGGGCACAGATGGGAGCAGAGACGGTGCCATGAAAATATGCAACCTTATTCTGGGAGCACTCTAGTAGATTGTCATACCTACCTTAGGGATAAATCTATAGGCATGTTCAAGAGAGGGTCTGGTTTTGCCTCAGCAGACAGAGGACAATATATGGTTTACAAACTTGCTGTTGCGTCCCCTTCTGGGAACCAGGCCTCTAGCATAGGGAGTCACAACTGAAGTACCAGGCTCAGTAATCCCCCCAGGTCTAACAATCCAAACCCACAGGACAATTTCTATGTGATTTCTTTGTTGGATACTGTCAAATTCCTCTACTGAGAGACAGGGATTTCATTGCACTCAGAGCAGACATTTTACTATTCCACATACAAAAAGGTACATTTTTTAAATTGTTTGTTTCTGTGACACTGTTGTGCCTGAGTGGATTATATTAGGGGCGTGTCAAATGGGCTTTCTTAAAGGGAGCAATATTAATTAAATAATAATGCATCAGTTTGAGTCTCATTTTGTGACAGGTCTAGCTGTGTTAAGTATTCCTCAGGATACATAATTGTCCTCCTTCATTCCAAAAACTTCTATAATTGAGTTTTATTTGCTCATGAGTAAAATATCTCAGGACCTCTAACCAATTACCCTCTATTCCTGCCTTGGAATTTGCCACACCTATAAGATATTGTATGTAGGAACTCACAAAAATGCTTATGATTCCAAAGTGATTTACCTCCCAAGAGAGACTGATCTCATTCCCAGAGATGTTCATAGTCATCTCGAGCTTGAAGCAAAATAGGAAATTTGCATTTAGCCTTTGCCTTTTCCACAAAAAAACTCCTCTCTTTCCTATTTCTTTAGTTGTAAAACAATAACACATCTATCTCCCTCCCAGATCGCTCTTGTCTTCAGCTTACCTTAAGCAGTAACCCTGTCCAGAAAGAGATTGTTTGCAGGCTGGCTAAAACCAGGAGACTATATTACCATGGCCTACGGTTAAGTGTTACTAAGTAATGACAACAGTGTCTTCTGTCTCCATCACATTTGAAACACAAATCAAGATCTACTAAAGTGATGCATAACTTAATATGGAAATCTCTTGGCTCTTTCCAATCTGGTCTAGTATAATCATAGACAGATTTCATATGCCAATAAGTTCATCAGGTATTTTTTAAACAACAAAAAAATACAACATAGCTCAGTTTACACTGTCTAACTTTGTTCATAGTCTAATACAGAACTGATCATACATAAACATGATTTCATCCATGTTCTTAGTCCTGGGCTATTATTCTGTGCCCGGAGGGGATTTACTGAGATCAGGTCTCAGTCACAGGTCAGACACATGGAGACCACCATGCTGCTAGCCCATATTTAGATGACCATTGGAGCTGATGCATATTGCTGATCAGCTAATCCAGTCAGGGTGAAATTTATCTTATATCTTCAGAGAAAATGAGTTTCCAATGTCAGCAAGCAGCCTAGATTTCCCCCCTGCATGCTTATGTACCTCCAGAGGATGGGCATCGTGAAACCAATATCTAGGCTGGAGGTCTTGCCATCATAGCCGCCCTCACGTTTGACTGAAGAATGACCTGGTTAGCTGTCAAGGCTAGGTCTCTAATTTTAATAAGGGTAAAGTTAGGTTAAGGTTCACCTCACCTAGATGATGTTTTGAAGCCTGGACATGGACGTGAAACTCAGATGGCTGTTTTAGGACTGACTTCTCAACTGCAGAACATGAAAGAGGAGAGATGCGTTCATTTCAGGGGGTGCATGCAGCTGAGAGCTACCACTGAAGAAGGAAAAGAGAACACCAAGCCTGGGAACTCTAGACTCATGGTCCCACAGATTACTATGTCTGCATTTTGAGAGGCTTTTACAACAAGCAAAAATTATACAAGAATAAGTTAACCTCCTGAGCCACTGAGGCTAAGGTTTGCCTCTCCCACTGCACCTCCTGAGACTTGCTCTGCCTGTAAACCAGAAACACAGAGCTCTTATCGAGGATGAAAAACAGCAGAAGAAAAACCCTATATTTTCTCCTTCAGAGGTTTACTCCAAAACATGGCCTCACTGAGCTGTTGCTCACCTTCAGATACAGCTAAGGTCAGAGGGATTCATCTTTAGAGGCTTGATTTTTTTCAAAGTGCTGAGCACCACTATCTTCCACAGGGAACATGGCTACTCAGCACCTCCAGAATACAAGCTCCCAGATGCCAACACATAAAGCACAAGCAAAAAAAATAATACTCAGTCACAGCATCAAACAGTTCTGTCCTGGGCCTGCCTTGATGTCTATTACTATTATAGGTCAAGGCTTTGCTGCAGCATTTATTTGACAGAAAGAGACTATTACCCTGAGGAAATAGTTTCCTCTCCTATTGATATTATCACTTTATTGAGCTTTATATTATGTACTTTGAAATATTTACCAGTGGGTTAGATATTACTGTATCTTTTTAACTGAAAAGTGGTGAAGGTACAGAGGGAAAGGATATGTCTACAACTATGACACCAAACTACATCAGAGAGCTGAGATGTACCATGCTTTTTTTTTTTTTGCCCTCCTGGGTGTCCCCTGGACATGGTGCTTAACCTTTCTTGGCCAGATTCCCCATTTTAATGATGGAATGGAAAGGGAGGGAGTATTTTTCCCTGCTCGTGGTGTCCAGTGCTGATTTTCTTCACCTCAGCACCACCGCTGCCATCATAGTGGTAAGACAGAGGAGCAGAAACAAGCAAGTGTCAGAGAAATTGCAGCTTACCTGATAACATTTTACAATAATACAATAACAGCCACTCATAAAACAGTCCCTGCCCCATAAAATTTATAGTGTAAAGCAGACATATAAATGGAAGAAAACGGGAATAATATAATGGAAAAACATGGAGTATGGAAGCTGTTGACTAAAGCTATACAGTTATGCATAGGCAGAGGCAAGAACTGATCCCAGCCGGGGAATTTACCATACCTCTCCAGTATCCTGCAGAAAACTTGCCTCTCCAAAAGCCATTTTCCAGGAACAGTTATCTGTCTATTGCCTGTGATGTTTCTGTATCCAATATAAGCTTCATTGTAAGCAGACAGAGGCTATCAGCCGGAAAGGGCTTACTTTTTCCCGGATGTCCAAGGTCTATATCCATGACAATTTCAGTCAGCTGAGTGTAGACAATAGCCATACTTATCTGAAATGCTGCAACACTGGCAGCTAATGCACGCTAAGTTAATCACTGGCATATTTGTAGACTGCCAAGTATATAATAGCACGATAATGAATTTGTATGGCTGGGCCTATAAAAACTTTGCTTTTTATACTCAGGCATTTTAATTGACACAGAAATACATTTTAAAAGAGAAAGCAGGCTTGATGAGGTCAGCTTAAATTCCTTGGTATAATTACCAAGTCCATTGAACACAAATCTGAAATCATTTAGGTTAAGTTAATAACTTATGCCTTTAGTTTATAAGCACCACATTACATTTCAGGCAGCTCAGATCTTGGCTTTGCTAAAGTGGCCTGGCCTTTAATAAATTCCTCCCCACGTTTTTCATGTTATAGTTCTTTTACAATCAGGGTTTTCAAATGGCAGTGCAGGTACAGCGTGTTTAAATCACCATAAATTAGAATATTTTTTTTTCTGTCTGTAGCACCTTTATTGCACGTTGTCGACTTTTCTTTCAACTGAAAAGGTTATTACAGACGCAGATCGGAAATGAAAAATACACCGTGTGCCATCTGTAAATGTCCCATGCCAGACCCCTCCTGCAGCAGAATCACTTGCAGAGTTTTCCAGGGGAGTTTAATCAAGTACGTGTTTTTTTATCAGCTTGATTAGAGTGACCTTCACATTTAGCACCTCCATAGATGGACAGACTTATATTTTATATAGCTCTGCAGCATGGGAGTGACTTTGTCTACAGGACAGTACTCAAGTCAGATCACACTTTCCTCACTCAGACAGGAGTGTTGCTAAAGCTTGTAGGAAGGGAAAAAATCACCCATAGTCCAAGATAACATTAACCACGAGGTCACAGGTTTCTCAGGAGGTTGGTTACCATGATGAGTAAATAACTCTTCTGCTGCCTACTGCTTGTGCTGCAAGTTAGTTAGACTGCAGTGACAAAGAGGGAGGTCCAAAGAGGCCAAGCAATGATGATAATAAATAGTAAGGAGCTCATCACAAACTCTCTAACAGGAGAAAAGGCACTGCTTCTGCTAGGAAGCCTGGGGATAGGACATGGAAGGTAGGTTTTGGAAAGCCTGCCTATCCAAAGAACTTTGTGTGCAGGTGGCTTTGGATTTGTCGTTTCATTAAGTTAGGCATACCTGTGTCCAGATTGAGGGTAGTGGATAGGCAGGGAAAGCATCTCCACAACTCATGCCAGGATGTGGAAAGACCAAGAAGCTCCTTGGGATGCTAGGAAGCAGCTGCCTCCTTTCACCTCATCTCCCTTCCCCCTGCTCCCTACTTCCTAGCCTCCCTCATCTTGTGCAAGTTCATCTTTCCCAAGGATGTCAGAGGGTCCCTGTGCACGGTATTAATATAAGCAGCAAATAATGCCAGAAGGAATTTGCTGAGCCAGCTGGTCTTTTGCACCCTGTAGGATGCACAGACCAAAGAGGTGTCTGCCACACATGTCACACAGATGAAGCCAACTTTGCATTCACAACTACACCAAACAAAAGATAAAAGCAGTTTCAGCATAATAGATCATTCAAAGGGGCTCCAAATCCACACTCCCTCCTTTCCTTTGTATCCTCTCTCCAGGTTGCTTAGCAAAAGCTGATTTTTATTTCCAATTAAAGGATTTCAGAGCAGCTTTTATTTATTATTTATTATTATTATTGTGTGACCACTTTGAACAACACTGCTTCATTCTAGTTCTTTAATCTAATAAAAAAAACCTGCAATTCCTTCCTGTGAAACATTCCTGGATTTTGTTTAATGTTTCACATAACTGCACTCAGATATTTTTGTGTGTTTTTGACTGGCTCCAGATTCACGCCTTAATCATCACTAGTCCCACCAGCAAAAAGCAGAGGGACAGAAGCAAAAAACTCTTCTCTAGCCATGTTCCTGGAATCTGCTGTTGTCAGAGATATACTGGTAACACAGAATAGTCTACAGAGCCCTGTCATATTTAACGTGCACAGGCTGACACTAAGACAGCAGCTTGAAATGCAAAGAAACACAAGAACAGTAATTGCAGCACCTTGCAGCAATGCTCAAAACACTGACGTTCTCCTGACTGCCAGCCAAGAGGAATTTCCCAGGAGGATGTACAGTGAAACCTTCTTCTCATGGGGCCAGACAAAGTGAATTTTTGTTGCTGAATAGTGTCAAAAAAAAAAAATCTTTTAACTCTGTGCAATGTGAGCATTCAAATTCCAGCCCAGAGTTTGTGCTGTTTACATTAGGGATGAAATGAGCACCAGCCACTGGAGCACTTGTGGAGCACTATGGAGACACTGTTTCCAGAAAAGGGCATTTTTTCAGAAGATACTGATGCAGAGCAATGCCCAAAGCTTATCAAGTGACTCATACAAGTTTGGTTCTCCAATTTAATCAGAGCATTTGAAATTTCAGTGGTGCTTTCATGCAAGCTATGCATGCACTCACAGGGCTTGCTGTGCTTGAGTAGCTTCTCATTCAAGACTCAAGGAAAGAGCCTGCAAGAATTAGTTAAATCAGTCTCATAGCCATGCAGGTGAAAAAATAATCAAAAAAGTAGTGGTTTTAATGGTTTGGAGAGAAAAGGACTTTTGTGTCCGGAAGTATAGATACAAAAAAGGCAAGGTGATCTCTGTCCCTGGAACATCCCCCAGTGTAACTCACAAGAGGCAGGAGGAATAAGGAGCATGAGAGGGACTGGTGGGCAGAGAAGGTTTCCAAAGAAATGATAGAGGTCAGCATGACGGAAGAGGGTGGCTCATTGTTAATCCTGTTGCACAGGACAGACTTTCTGTCTAGAAAGTGGCACACTGCTACCTGACATGGAAAAGCAAAGTCAGCAATAAAAAAGTATTAAGACTTGATCCTGTGCCCTTACCAGTATATCATACCTTGCCACAGGGTAACATGCTTGTTGAAATGTGCCTCAGTGACTCGGGAGCATCAGTCCCAGGATATTGTCCACATATCCCAAGTCACATGGAAGCAAAACTCCCACCAGGAGTGTCAGTTTGCTGCACTCCTGTGTCCAACTCTAAAGCAATGCCAAAAAGCCCAGACCTGCTCTTATTTGAAATTTTTGAAAAGCAAAAATCTCACCTGCCATTCCTTCAGTCAGATGACAAAAAGCATTCTACATTCAATTGCCCAGGTGGGAACTGTGTCATTAATGTTTAAGTGGTGTCCATTGGGGAAGGGCACTGCTTTCATGGAGATGTGTTGGGTGCAGTCCCATGGATGGGGTTTATGGGTGCAAGTTTCAGAGGCTGAAGTCACTTGCATCCATTTCAGGAGAGAGGCTTAAGTACATGGTGTCAATTAGATGCCAAATACTTCAGAAATGTTTTCAGAAATAGCTCAGGTAACAAATGACATGTTGGGATTGCTTAAACGCCCCTAAAACTCCACCCTTTATAGTATAAAACAGGTTGCCAGTGAAATAGGCTAACTCACAGAATAAACTGAGACACAAGGACCAGATACAGGGTGAGGTGTGAACTTGTGCCTGTGTTTTCATCTCACAGAAAGCAATTTGGACAGGCTGAATTCTTGGCAAAAGAGAATTTGGCACCACCTCTGTCTGGGGGGGAAATAGGCCACAACTGTTAGGTGGGAACAGAAACCCTCTGGCACTGAGAAGTGAAAATACAATATTTTTTCACAGCTGGAGATATTCTTTAAGAGAAAAAGTAAAAAAAAAAAGAAGAAGA
The DNA here is from genome assembly GCA_013401255.1 of Urocolius indicus. Taxonomy (NCBI): domain Eukaryota; kingdom Metazoa; phylum Chordata; class Aves; order Coliiformes; family Coliidae; genus Urocolius; species Urocolius indicus. Next base: position 95,675 of record WBNH01000715.1, read on the forward strand.
AGAAATCAACATTTTCTATTTCCATACTTTTCTTGCACAATCCCTTTATGATCAGATGAGAGTGGGCTGAATACATTGCAGCAGATTACACTGCCATTATTTTAGGACCCATCAGAAATACTGTAATTTTCCTGAAGAATCTTGTTATCACGAAATTGCAGCCTAATTTGGCATAGCAACAAATTTCTGTAGGTCAGAAAAGATTTGAGTAAACATTTGAATCTTTGGCTACATATCTGAACTGTACTTGTCAAGCATAGTTAAAATACAGCTCATGATACAAAGGAGGGTCTCCCTTTGCCTTTTGAAACACTTTCATATTCTGAAGAGCCCTCCTAAGCCTAGGTAATTCAGTTCTTTAGAAAAAAAAGGATTCCCAGAGGTGTATCTACAGATAGAATTGTGACAAGGTACTGCCAGTCATGCCAAGGCTACATTTAAGTTTTTTACTTCCCATTTCTTTTTTTTGTTTGTTAAGGTTCTTCATGTTCAAAGTGAAGCATTATTACAGTTCTTATAACGAGCAAACATTGTACAAAGTCTTCCAAGATCCCCGAAATCCACAGAATAACAGGTATTTTTAATGGGCCAGAAGGCACCACTACAAGGATCCTTTCATTTGACCTCTTCTGTAACTCAGGAAGGATGAACACATTTGACTCTGTGCTGGTTTGGGCTGGGATAGAGTTCATTTTCTTCACAGTACCTGGCATAGGTCTATGTTTTGGATTTGTGCCAACAACAGAATTGGTAATACAGAGATGTTTTAGTTACTGCTGAGCAGTGTTTACATAGAATCAAGGTCTTTTCTACTCCTCAGCCCACCCCACCAGCAAGTGGGTCAGGGGTGACCAAGAAGCTGGAAGACAACACAGACAGGACCGCTGACCCCACCTCACTCCAGGGATATTCCAGACCATATGATGTCATGCTCAGTCTATAAAGCTGAGGAAGAAGGAAGGAGGGTTCGTTATGAGTGATGACATTTGTCTTCCTGAGTCACTGTTAAGTGTGAAGGAGCCCTGCTGTGCTGGGGATGGCCTGCTCATGGTAAGTGGGGAATTAATTTCTTGATTTGCTTTGCTTGTGTGTGTGGCTTTTGCTTTACCTATTGAACTTTCTTTATCTCAACCCATGAGTTTTCTCACTTTTATTCTTTTGATCTCTTCCCACTCCCACTGGTGAGGAGTGTGGTGCTTAGTTGCCATCTGAGGTTAAACCACGACAGACTCCAACACCTCAAAGCAATATCCACTACAAAATTTTTCATTTGTTCTGAGACATATGGAGATGTTTCTTTACCAGTTGTCTGAAAATATGCTATGACAGGGAGTAGGAAGCAATGATAGGATGGGCAGACCAGCCCCTGGGCAAACTATGAGAATCCAGCCACCAATTTCAGCTCAGAATCACCAGAGTCTATGAAACGTCATTAGTTTAAATTTGTAAAGATAATATCTTGGGCTGGGCTTTTTACTGTTAATCTTAAAATTCTGTTTATATCTTATATGATTCAATCAAATGGACATCTCAAGAGACAGTAGCTAACAGTGACTTCAACAGTGGTTTTCCAGGTGAGGCTGCTAGAAAAGGGGACGTGCAAATACAGCTTTTTCCCTATTTATTTTTTTTCTGTAGCTAGGCTTTAGGCACTTAATATAATTTAGTGAAGGATAATATGTGATATTACCTGTTGTATTTTACTGTTGTGACTCAAAAAAAACTGTTGCTCCAAGTATCCACTCTGCATGGGTAATGATGATCACTCCACTTGCTCCCTGTCCTTCCCTCTACTGCTTTGGTTTATACACAGGCATCTTAGCACAAATTCACTTTCCCTGGACCGAAGAGATGCTCAAGCACGATGACATATGAAAGCATAGATACAGTGTTTATCAGAGATCAATTGCCAGTGATCTATGTTTCACAAAATTCCTTTTCTGCAGCTAAACACTGTTGTCCCCATTTTATGGGGAGTAGGAGGACAGATAACTGCACTGCACAACTCCTACAGTGACTATCCCCTTGTGCCATTCATCATATCATGACTGTGAATGTAAAAGAAAGACTTGACCTACACCAGAACTTCTGCTGTTGGTAGGTATACTAAGGTGCTTAGCTGCCTTTGGAATCTATGGAAGAATAGATTATGAGCTATATGGGGCAAGGAATACAGTCTAGCAGACATATTCACTCAGAGTCTAAGTCAATAAATTTAAATAGAACCCATAAAACACCTTGGTTGCATCTGCATTAAAATCCAGAAGCTTTCTCAAATCTTCCTCAATGCATGATATACTTCAACCCTTCTATTTGAACACTTGAAAGTTGACAGAAACGGCCCCAAACCAAAATGGTAGGAAATAGCCAGAGGATATTTTGGCAACTCTTAAGTATTTGTTTTTTTTCAAAATAGTTGACCAAAGACATCAAATTGCAATGCCATAAGTCAGGCATCAACCCACCGAAGTCAGTGCAGTTTCAGCAGCAGTCAGACTCCTCTCAGTAAGCAGGACCCATGGTTACTCCATTTCCAAAAACTAACAGCCTGTGAATGAAGCCAGTCAAAAAACATGGTAACAATAAAGAGGGTAAAGTATGGTGACATTTTCTCAGCTAGTCAGTGTAAGCAAACAAACAAAAATACAAAGAGAGGAAAAAAGTCTTGGCACAGATGGGCTCTTTTGCATGTTGCTTTCCACACATAGAGCAATTTAATTTTGAGTCAGCACGAGTTAGCAAAGGAATGACAGGTTGTTACAATTACAAGCTGCTTTGGAAGTATTACTATCAGTGCTGCTGCTCTTTATGTTTAGTATTGTTATTGATGCTATTAATACTGCTTGTACAAGCATTCAATGTTACTGTACCGATGTAAATAACATCTGGATTAACTGTTGAGAGAACAACATGATGCAAAACAGATTGATGGCTGAAGAAGCAGCATTTATTGGGTCACATTTCTGGGTTACATTCCTGTGGATCTTGTGGCTTCATACGACAGGAGTCAACAGGAGGCTTTTCTAAATAAGCACCCTGGGATCTGGCTTGCAAAAGAGGACGTGGTGCTGTGACTCTTCTTTTTCTGTCTCTGCAAGGACAGATTTGTTACCAGATCACAATGACAGAACTGGCCACAAAAACTTTAAGCCTCGGTCCTTCTAAATTAGCCACGAGCAAGTATTATTCAAGAATTCAAATCAGACCCTAATTGGTATCTTGTTTGTATTATTTATGGTCTCTGACTTAACACCACAAGCCACCCTTTGCCCCAAACTCCTTTAATCACAACCACAGCTAGAGGCTCCGCACAGACCTGAGCCTTGTGATGTTGATCACAGAGGAAAAGCAGATATATACTTCACAGATTGTGTATAGTCTAAATAGATGACAGGAAAAAAGGGATTGCAATCTAACTTCTCTATATAGCAAAGCCCTGAGGGACTTGGATAAATGTTCACTGTAACAGGATTTTAACTGCAATAAACTTTTTGTGACTCACTGCCTCAGATGTATGAAGAACCATCCCATTTGAATTAGATACCATCAAGGCCTACTGTTAGAAACCCCCTCCAAATATCTGAGGCTCTCCTCACTGTCTGCCTCCCAAGCCTCCCAGCTGCAGCAGCCTTATCTGGCTCCCACGGGATGATATAGTAGAAATGCAGTCTGATCTCCTCTGGGTGAACTGAAGATGCGCTAGGGCATTGGCAACAAAGGACAGAGTTCAGCTGCTTTAGTGCAGGCACATAAATCCATTTAGGTGCTAAAGTCTGGCCTCCCATTCCTACCCCAGCTAGGTGCAAGTCTCCCCAACCTCCTGCATCATAGCTATATTTAGGCAGTAGGATTCCACTCTAAGTGAAGGATCCAGCACTCTTGGTTTAAGGATCACTGCAACCTCTATCAAGGTATCTGGGGGGACATCGACATTAGCATATTAATCTACCACTAATGGATATTGAAGAATGATTCTGGAGCAAAATGCAAAACCACAGTGAGGATTATTTGTCCTCTTCATCAAGTGGCTTCTTTCACATCTCTGTTCCTCTGGAACTGCATTACACAAGGAGAGTTTATTTTGTCTGTAAAATCTGCTAAAGTCACAGGTGATAGAAAGAAAAGAAACCAACACTGATTTGAGTTGTTGCCAAGTGAGTACACCCGCAGTCCAGAGCCAAAGGCTGTCTCTGCCCTACTCCCCAGCCTGTTGATGCGATGTAGACACTTCTCTCCCCTACCATTCTATGGTTCTGTATCCCTTGGTCCAGACTGCATTTGCCATGGGGATGCCACTACCTCAATTTATTTAGGGTTTATTCAACATCAGATGTCCTCAGGACATCTCGTTCCTTTATTCCAATCAGGATCACACCAGGGATACTTCACCATGCCCCAAGCCACTAAAGTCCCCTTCAACCCCAAACAAAGCCCACAGGAACTGATTCTACTTATCAAAAAGCAAAGGTTGTGTTTTTTTAAAGGTAAAGCTCTTCTTCCTGCCTGGGAATTGCAGATTTTAGAGAAAAGCCTTTCCACATGCTGAATCTTGCAGTAATATGCTTTATATTAACATGTAGATGAGGTTCATCCCTGGTCCATCATTGTGACCAGGAATGGCAGCAATCCATGGGTTTTGAGCTATGGTGTGGTTTTGAGTCATGGTGTGGTTTTGTCTGTTGGCTCCCCTTGTCATCTATGAAGGACCAGTGGAGATAGAAATGGTTTAATTTACAGAATCACAGAATCCTAATTTAAATTACAATTTAAAAAGAAATTAGTAAAATCCTGAAAAAAACCTGCATGTTAAATGCAGTATGCAGTAAGGAAAATCAGATAAGATGTGGCTGCTACATGCAAGTTGCTCTTCAAGTAGGTTTCCTCTGATAGCAAGAGGAAAAAAAAGCCTTTTACTGCCAAGACTGGAGTAAACAGGGGCTTGTAAAAGTGCATTATAACTGCTTTGTTCCTTCAGTTTATAAATGGGTAGCGCAGCCCCAGGTAGCTGCTCTCAGTCACAGGAAGTCTGTGGGAGCTTGCAGGAGAAGCCAGCTATTTGGAGTTGAAATGCAGTACCTGAAACCCAGGGCCATCTTTCATGTCTCTTCTGATTACTTCAAGTTCCACTCCTTTATTTATGGCGCATTTATCTTAGCCATGTTTGCAGGGAATGGAAGACTCCTCTGGAGAGGCTTTTTCAAGCAATCAACATTAAAAGTTAAGCATCTTAACTTCACACAGTGAAGTTGCCCCCACGATTCAAACGTACATGCTAAACCTTTTTACTCTCTGTTGTACATTGATTATACTCACTTCAGAGGCAAAAGGTAAAAACCATAATTTCCAGCTGCAGTTGCCCAACTTTTATGGCATTTTATGTCTATCACTGAAATACACAGAATGACCCATCTAATTTCACATTACAGGCACTTCAATAGCTATCATCACCAGATTGTGTCATCATCACATCAAAATTAACCATTAGAGAGGGAAAGTTGCTTCCTAAAATGTGAAGCCTGCAGGCAACACAGAAAGCCACCTTATACGTTTGAAAAAGGCCAGTTTTTAACTTCTCTGTAGCATCAATGGACAGATTTTTACTAACATTAGGGAATAGTACATTATTGGCCTGAAAAGCAATGGGAGATGAATTGTGTGGTTTTCAGTAGGCACAAAGCAAGTACTGAAACATCCCAGTTTAATATCTAGCGTGTGGCCTCCCGGAGCAGTTGCAATCAGGTGCTTTGAGGTGACCATTCTGTGCATATGGCATTAATGCAGCATAAACAAGATACACATTACCAGAGTCTCAGCAATGTAAATACCTCTGCATGGATTAATCTCTCTATCCAGAAACAACTTGTGTTTCTTTAAGACCAGGTATTTCACTTGTATTTAAAGGTGACCTTGGTTCTCCATAGTTTTGCTGTAGTTTTTCTGCTTTCAAAGCATTTCTTCATATACTCTGAGTTCCTCATTCTGGTGAAGTATTCGGAGCCTGGTGAGATGTGACTTCATGCCAACAAATTACCCAGCAGAGCATCTGGCATTGGCATCAAGTAGAGGAATGAGATGATGCCAGAACAGACCTATTACCTGGCATCTACACAAGTGTCTTAACCTTTACATGGAGCAGACACTATCCACAGGATAGAGTTGTATCTCAGGCTGCTGCAAAATGTGGTGCATGTGCTCCAGAGCTTGGAATACAAAGAAAGGAGACATTTCCCCTTGATAGTGCACAAAAGGGAGCCTTGGAAGGAATTTGGGAAAGGCTACTTGTACAGACCACTGAGTTATGAGCTGATTAGCCATTGAATTTCATGGGGAAGGACACACAGAAGAGGAATAACTGAGAATCAACCCTGGGTGATGGCTCTCCTGTGAAACAAAGACTTTTTAAAAAAATTATAATCTTTTTACATCAGACCAGTTCCTCCAAGTGTTTTTTCTTTATGGCACCGAAAGTGCCATGTTTTCTTTATGGCCCTCCTAATTTCAGCAATGCCATGATGTGCCATTTGAGGTACTATTTTACTCATCCTAAGAAAAATCAGCATGAACCCCTCAGATATACATTACATAGGTCTTGCTTTTGGAATTTGTTCATACATTATTTTTACTCTTTTTGTATATCTATTTCTTCCCAAACAAATGAGTTTATTTTGAAAATCCTATATCTATAGCATCAGAATACTTTGAAATCTGAGTGGAGTGGGCCAGAGTTTATTTTCTGGAATATAAATAGTTTGTGTTCCAGGTGTTGCACATATGGCTACTCAAACAACTGCATCAACAGATATCAATTGTTTCCACTTTTTAATCTGTGAGGGGTTTTTTTATTTTTTTTTAAGAAAACACCCATAGGCAAGGACAATGAAGGAAGTGAGAAGGCTATTCCAAATCCTCTGTTCCACTGATGTCTAGAAACAAGGATCTTATGACATAGCAGATTTCCATGTCCTTTGTTTAACCTTCCCCCTTGAAAGATCTGAACACAGAGCCTTTGTTTTCTGGTGCTTTGTAGGCTAACCTACAGGTTATGCTTTGATAAATATCCAACGAGCTAAGGAAACATCAAGGCTTTTCCTGAAGATGCGTAGTTGTGATTTTGTCTGACATATTATTTTCTTGTTAGACATTATCATAAGTATTTAGGAGGCCCTTCTGCCACTGAAACTCCCATTTGCTGTTAGTATAGCATGCTAAGGTATCCAGTGCTGGTATTTTATCTGGTTTAGTCACTTAGGACTTCATTGGGTCCTTCAGAATACACATTTCTGATTCTGTCTCAGGAGATGAGACAGGAAGTTTCATCTTTACAAACTAATCGTGTCCCTGTGGCTTGACACACAGTTTAAAGCAAAACCAGAAACCCAATAGGTGTTACATTGCAGTGCTCTGGAAGCAGGAGGCTGGCAGCAAATAACTGTTCTGGCACAACATGAAAAAGGTCATGGCAAAGTTCCTAACACAGTCATGTCCATGCATATTATTCCTGATACATAGCAGAATGTATATATCCCTTCAGTCTTAGGATCAGAAATACCAACTTCGTGAGTTCATTGGCAGTTAAAGATCCCGTGCTCCAGAGTTAGGACAGTGTTGATATGGGTCGCTCCTCAGGCTGCCTCCTAGGGAAGGTATGATTTAGTGTAGGTTTGAAAAGCAAAATTGTTAATGTCATCTCTGGTGACATACAAAGAACTCTGGAACAGAAATCATTGGGATAAACGCGTACCTATACAGTGAGGAGTGGCTGCTGTAAGGGCTGCTTGCTTTGTTTGTGCTTTGTTTCAGATCTTCTCTGGTTTGAGATACTGAATGTGTAATCTCCCAGATTACTACTGTGATTAAGTGGGTTTCCTCTCTAGAGACTCCCCTTGAGTAATGTTTTCTATCTGAGGTTAGCATCACTACTTAATGAGGTCAACCGAGTTTGGATTTTTCAATGCAGTTTCAGGTGAAACTCAGGACAGCAGTCCCTATCAACGCCTAAGTGTCCAGGACAAATACTTCTGTAAACAGATATATCTACTACCTTTCTTCATGGATAAACATATGCAACGTGTTAGCTAGTCTAGAAACCAGAAGACAAAGTCTACACCTCTCAGGAGAGAGATCATAGAACCATCTCCCAACAGGAAGATGTGCAGGTGTGCAAGATGAAGCATTATCCATTCTTAGGAGGAATTTGGATTCCTTGCCAGACATTGGATGAGCTAAACATGTCCTTAGTTTCCCATGAGAAGCCACATGTTTGAATTGCCATTCTTTGCTTTGGTTCCCATTGAAGTTTGAAGTCGGTCATCTCAAGTACCCCAGGCTACCTGGGTTGCTGCCATTCCTATTTATCACGCTTCCCATGACTAGTTTTGCCTTTGCATGGCAGCACAATTACTGGTGCCAGAGTAGAGGAGGAGGGACGAAAAAGTGGCGCAGGATGGTGAAAGGGTACAGATGCCTCTTCCAGCTAGTAGTAGAGTCTTCAATTTAAGATGCTCAGGAAACTGTATCTTTAAAGATGCTGCTCTCTGACAGAGATTTTCTCTCACACAAGATGTAAAAACAGAATCCATGACCTCTTGCAGTCACTAAACACTGCAAAACCAGTAAATTGCAATTTTCCTAATTCCTTAATCTTCTATCTGAGTATTTTGTACCATACATGGTCACACTCCAATGGTTGGATATATTGGATTCTCAGCAGTCACATCTTGTTGGGATGGCACTAACCATAATTGTTTGTAGTTTGCCAAGCCCTCTGGAAACCTTGTCTGAAAGGTAGTTCTGTCCAACATACAGTCCAAGCAAACTTCCCTCTACAAACAGAAGAGAGTTGCTGGGGCCACATCATCATTTTTAATTTCAGGATTGTTTTACAGACATTTAACAAACTACGTAAGTAATTAATGGCACATTTGGGACAAGATAAAGATGAAGTTACACTTAAAAGATTCATACCCACTTGAGGTGCCTGAGGCTGGACCTGAATAAAATACAGTCTCCTGGTTTCTTGTACATGGTAAATGATGAATGGTTGTTTTAATGGTAAGGAACTCATCGGGACAGAATGCAAACCAGCAGTGCCAGAGTGTGAGACTCATACATACCAAGAAGCTTCTGTACTCCCTGAGAGTAGAAAAATGCTTAAACTGGAAAGATACTCCACCTGAGGCGGTGCCTAGAGGCAAAGGGAAGGCTACAAGCACCTGTACCACTCCAAGCAGACATGTCCAAAGGTTTTTTTGATGGTTAAATGCAGAAGTTTCTTGCCCCTTTCTACGTGTGAGTTCCCTTGGTGCAAAAAGCGTACAGATAAAATAGTACAGAGCATCATTTGGAGCCTCTTGCTGTGCCTCTGGCAGCCAGAGCAGCCTCCTCAGGGTGAGTTCCCATCACAAGCTATTGCTGAGATAATTATTATTTGTGACAAAGTGGAAAACTGTACTCTGTTCCTTCAGGGAGGTGGAATAAGCCATAATGGGGAAAAGGAAAGGTGTTGCATACATAGGAGCACTTTGTGTCAGTGCAGTGCACACACAATATCTTCTCTCCTCACCCTGCAGCACTGGAGGGGCTGAAAACCCAAAGAGTAACTGGGGCAGCTCTTCTGTGGTAGATGACTCCAATCAGGACATAACAATTGTTATCTCTGCAAATGTATCAGGTTGAGGTTTGTGCATCATGAGACAGCATGAGGCCACCTTATGCTTCAGCAGCAGAAATAATATTAAAAACACAAAACATGGTGGTACTTACTTTAATTCTGCAAACACTGGGAAGAGCTGTGGTGAAAATACATTTAATCCCAAAGCTATTAGACAACACGCACATTTTAAAATCATCTAATTTTATATGTTCCTCATTAAAAATACTTCCTTCCACATGCTTTTTCATTCTAAAGAACTCAGAACACATTTGTAACTAAATCTCATTTCAGCTGTTTTCCCTGAGAATAAGCAAAACATGCTGTTATTTGGCACACCGTGATGTTTCCTGACACCAAGCACACTGCATGAAGAAGCAGGATGCAGCAACACACTTGCATCTCTGCATAATGAAGGGCCTCTCTGTTCCCCGAACTGTTCATCTTTCCTCTGCATGTGTATTATGCAGACTCAGACAGGTCTGTGCGTGCACCCATGGAAAAAGGCACACATATTGCCTCTTCCAAGTACTTGTGTTTCTCAGATGGCTTTTTTCAAGCCCACACAAAGCCCTCTTTCTCCACAAAATAAAAAGATATGTGAAAGAGAGGGCCTCCAGAGCCAGGGCAGTGGCCTCACTTGATTCCCATCTGACCTTTTTCTGATGTAGTTCTTGAGGAGTCCCACAATTTTAGTTATGGGGGAAATGAGGGACAGAGGTGGGAAAGGATGGAGAAACAGGTGGGACTGCATTGAGCTCTTCCACTCACTCTACAAGCTGGCAAACCTTCAATGTAGGTGTAGGTCACTATATTAAAGATTTGCCCATTGCAAACATGGTAGTGTTTATACGAGACCCCATGAAGGTGGCCTTTGTTGCTGCAGAAGCAGATCCCTCCCCTTTCATGCAGAAATAACCAAATTCTCTCAAAACTCTGAACGAAACAATCATGTAGAGTTTTTTTTTCTCCTGACTCCTGATAAAGTTTGCCCAGCACAGATCCCCTATTAATTTCCCAAAGACCTCTTCCTCCATGGGGGTATTAAGCATCTTTAAATACCTTTTGACATTTACAAAACTGAGGAAGTTTTACGTGTTTGTGAAGGCCATGTGTCTGCCAATGAGGAACACAACAGCTCACAGGAGCCCTAATTAGTGCCACTTACTTTTCCAATTGAGCTGTCCTGACTCCAAGGGACACATGGTCACTCTGGACTGAGGCAGGAAATGTTATTGGGGCATCCATGTTGATGTGGGCCAACCCTATGTCACCAAAGTCACGAGATGACTCTTGGCAACGGGAGTCTATGGGCATCCCAGGACTATTTTTCACACCCCACTGAGAGCTCCTTATGTCCTCCAGCCATGCAAGAGGGTCAAAGGAAGGTATCAAACCATCAACACATGAGTGCTGCAGCTTGTGACTATGCTGTAAAACAGGCTGAGGTGCTGTAAAGCTTTCCTCAATATTGTAGGAAAAAGTAAATAACCTTTCTGTGAAGCACAAATGGACCCAAGAAAGAGCAGGATGAATGTGAGTGTGTGTGTGTGTGTGTACATGCACAAGCACAAAGAGGGAGAAAAAACAGAGAAGCAACAAAAACCGGACCCCCAAAATTAAAGGAAAGTCCCTTTCTTGGGCTGGACTCTGCCCTATGCTCTGCTGTGGAGAAGTGGGACTGATGCTCTGGACTACCAGTGTGCACAGCATGGGAGAGTTGCTCCCACGCATCCAAACCTACTCGACCATTCACTGCGATGTTTTCTCAGCAACAGAAGGGCAGAGCATCAGCATTTCAGCCTCTGCTCCACAATGCACAGCTCGCAGTGGGCTCTCTCTTTCTGAAACATATGATGCACTAATGATACCACCCAGGGATGACAAGCAGCCTAAGAGCTGGCTCTACCCTCTGGACACCTGGCACATTAAACCTTGTAGCAAGTGGCATGTGCTGGCTTGGGAAAAAGCCATTACTGCTTTGGACAGTGACTGGGTCCAACTGTTCATCCAGTGCCTTCATCTCTCCTATTGCCATTAGTAAAAGCAGAGAGATGAAAAAAAAATCCAGGAGGAGGAATTGACTCGGCTATTGAAGCATGTTATTAGATTACTGATTCAAAACTCAGAAGATGAGCCATGATAGGATAGAGTAAAATAACAGTGAACTAAACCAAGGAAAGCTCATGAACTGTCTAATCATTATAGAATAACGATATCCATCCCCAGATCAGCTCAAGCTTTCTTGGCTGAGACTTTAGGATCAAAACTGGTCATAATGTGTAGAAAAGCCCAAAATACAGCACCCAAACTTGGACACTGCTGCCAAGGAGCTGCTGCAGCAGGTCAGTGCTAGGTCTGCCAGCCCAAGGAAGAAGGATTCAGCTACCTGATAGTTTTTCCCCAAGGAAGATCTCCTCACTTCTCCCACCAGAGCTGGAAGTGTGTTTCCTCATCATTCATGAAGGTTTATATAATTTCCATTGCCCTTATCTTCACAGTCTTAAATCAGTGTTCAATTAGGTATTACAAAAGGCTTCCAAAAGAGTTAAATATGTAGATGAGGGTCAGGAAGAACTGTTAGGAGGTCCTTCTTTCAACATAGAGTTTCATAAGCTCTGATTAGCTTAGACATTGACTTCTAATGTTCCTCATTGAGAGTGGATAAATCTTTATTATTTCCAAAGGAGACCAACACCTGCAGAGAGAAGAGGCTCCTGCAGATCTTCAGGGCTGCAGAAAAGATAACAAGGAAAAGTCACCAGACATGACCAGGCAGAGAGAGGAGGGGAAAGGTGAAGCAAGAAAACTTACACTGTTGTCTACATGAAACAGAGCCAAAGGCCCCTGGGACATCTTTGTTCCTTAAGCACACAGATGTTCCTCCTTCTTCACCTCAGCACACCTCTGCAGTCTCCATTCAGCGTGTTTCTGCATAGCCACCCAGAGATATCACACGCTGAAGTGATAAAGAATAAATGTTGCATGTTCATCAAAGGTGGTTTTTGGACTGAATGTGTAATTGCAAGGACCCTCAGCTGTTATATTTATGTCCTACCTCTGCACAGAGGGGATAAAGCTGCTCCATTTGGCTGCTCAGGTCAGCCACAAAGCAAATCATCAGCCACAAAGCAGCCTTGCACGGGAAATGTGTCAACACATGGACTCAAACTTTACTCAAGCACGAGAGGAACATGGGCTGTAGTCTCCAGCGCATAGACAAGCCATGAGTTATTAGGACTCTGAAATAAAATTCTACCACATACTGTGAGAAAAATAAATAAAATGAAGCCCTTTTCTAATTAAATAGATGATGAAAGGGAGAGCTAAGAAGCAGTGCAGCTGGGAACCCTTTGAAATAATTAGATCTACCTATTTGGTTCTAAAGTTTTTTTTTTACTATCAGGAACATCAAGAAGGCTGTCAGCAAGAGACCTTCTCATTTCTTAGGTGAACAACACTGAAGGATTTAAAATCTATTGAGAGAAGCCTGGGATTCTTTAAGTTTACTGAAGCCAAAGTAATTCACTCTGAATGAGGGCCCTGAAGGTGACTGTGGAGTTTAGAATAAGGATGTCAACATAGTGCTTTCATCGTTTGTTAGTGGAGCTGGTACTGCACATGGAGCTTGCCTTGACCATTTAATTAATAAAGAGACCCACGCAGCTGGAATTAACATGAACTTTCAAAGCATCAAAAAGTCCAGCAAAGGCTCAAGCTGATATTTTCATTTATATATATTAGCTTATTCTGAGCTATTGTTGTGCTTCTCATTCACATGATACAGCAGCCTCTTACTTACACACACACCCTTACATATTTCCTTTCATTTTACCTCCACAGTGCTTCTGTGTGATGGGGGCTATCACCAATTAACATTGACAATGGAAGCTGGAAGGGAATTTTAGCAAGCACAGCAGGGTTTTCTTTCTCCCCAAAATCTTTGAGGAAAGGGATTATCTTCCCCCTGCTTTCTTCTCCCAAAAAGTGGTGAGTTCCATGCCAAATTTTTAATCTGCTCTTTTTTTTTTTTTCTATTCTTGGTTTTACTCTGGCTCTTTTCCTTTTTTCTTCCATTTAACACCAAGGACAACCCTTAAAAAATATTTTCATTGTAGCACTTTGAACTGAACCATCTTCAACCCTGCCAGGTCAAAATGTTGACTCCACTCCTCAGCACTTCACAGGATCCTATAAATTAGCCCGTGAGAATCCAGCATTTATTGCTGCCTCCAGTCAAGGTAAACATTGCCTTTCCTCTTCTTCCTATGCCAAGGGGCAAAGGTTTCAATTAACGTGATCACAAAATAATATTTGATAGCACATTGCTATATTTATAGATTCAACAGTTGCAATTTCACAGTTCTCAAGCAAAATGAGACTTCTGGATAAAACAGTCTGCAAACAGTGGTGATGGGTATCTTGAATTATGCAGATGATCTAATCAAACATAAGACCTTGGGCTCAGGCATCACTAGATGATATTTTCTACCTTGTATGTTCATGAGAACAGAACAGAACAATCTAATTGCCTCTTCTAGCTTTGAGTCCTACTGATCTTTGGTACCATGGGTTCATTAGCTATCCTGGCTTTCATGGTTAAGCTTTGTAGATAATCATTATTGAAGCCACAGTGGAACACTATCCCAGATGCTGAAGAAGCAGTCACCTTAATGATCCATGTATCTCTTAGTTAGGTGGCAAAGCAAGTAGAAATTGTTTCATGCAAATCCTTTATTCTAGGGGATGTTACATCTTTAAAATTCATGTATTCTCTCATTCTCAATTAAGTGCCCACTGAGGTCACTGTAAATATTCCTTGTGAGTGCTTCAGTGGGTATTTAATACAACTTTATGGAACAAGAAACTGGTTCCCAACTAATGCCTTATTGAGCAGCTGCCTTCTGGATGAGAAATAAAGCTGAGACTAAGCAATTGTGAGCACAGCAAAACACAGACATTTTATCAAGAGCAGGAAAGATGTCTTTAGTGTCCTGTCCAGTTTGCTTGCTTTGAGTTCCTCTTGGGTTTTCAGGTGGAGCTTCATTTTTACTGTTCCAAAGTCATTAGCCAATTCTTACATCAAGGGCATACTATGTAGGTGCTGTGGTCTGTGTGTTCACAACAAAGCTGCTGTGTTCCACCACAGAGGAATATACCTAGTCATGCTTGTTCGACAGCCTCAGAGGCATCCTAAACATTAGGATGGTGGGAGAGTTAAAGAAGAATCTGTTTATTGAGCAGGTTGTTGACATCAAGAGCTCTATCTTGAGTTTGGGGGAGTTAGAAAAAAAAGTCTGTGAGTGGCAGAGGGAGCAATTTAGCATCACTAAAATGTCAGGCATCAGGAAGATCACGCAGATGGTCCAACTTTCTACAAGCTTTGGACTGTCTCTAAAAACAGATACAGTCCCTGAAGTATTGGTCCTCTGAAACCCAGCTTCCATCAAAGCATTCCAGATATGAATGTGGTGCTTGATGCTTCTGAGACCTGGAGACCAAGTGGAGGAAGAGAAGCAAATCAGAACAGGATCCAGAAAAAACACTGTGGCAAATCCAGTGACTGTTGTCACAAAAATGGCAAGTAACAAGATCAGATGGAGAGAGGGCTGGGATTGTTCAACCTGGAGAAAAGGCTCCAGGGAGACCTTATGTCAGCCTTTCCATGCTTCGTGTGGGCTTATAAGAAATATGGACACAGACTTTTTAGCAGAGCCTGTTGCAACAGCAGAACGGGTAATGGGTTTAAACTGAAAGAGATACAAGGAAGAAATTTTATAAAATGAAGATGGTGGAACACTAAAACAGGTTGCCCAGAGAGGCAGTAGATGCCCCATCCCTGAAAACATTCAAGGTCAGGTTGGACAGGGCTCTGAGCAACCTGATGTAGTTGAAGATGTCCCTGCTTATTGCGTGAAGGATGGACTAAATGTCCTTTAAAGGACATCCCACCACCCTTCTAACCCAAACTATTCTATGATTCAATGGTGGGAACAGACATCAGACCTCTTATCTAAGCCTTTCAGTGGCTTACACTGCACAGCAGAAAGAAGTCTATGGATGACGTGTCTATAACCTCTCCTATCAAAACCTAGGTGAGGTCATTCCTCTTCCCCAGCTCTTCCTCAGCAGGCAAGAGGAGCAGTGCCAGTTACTAGAGCTCAGTAAGCACCAATGTTCCTTGTTAAGTGAGGTCTGCTGCTGCCTACAAAGACTTGACCAACTTTTTTTGTCTCACCAGAGACTATCCTAAGAACTAAGCCACAGGCTCTTTGGAAAGTTTCCATGTCATCTGTGCAACTTCTACTGTACAGAAAGGAGTGAGATTCTCTTGATGGTTAGCACACTTCTCTGTGGTGCAGGTGGAGGGAGTCTGCTTTCAGAGCTGTCTGTACTTAATATTAAAAACACTCAGAAGAAATTGCATGTATCGAGGGCTGGACATCTATAAAAAATAGGAAGTTGTTGTATTTTTAGGCAATCACTGGTGATGTGAAGAGAGAGACTCAGCTTTAATCACCTTCTCTACCTCGAGATCCACATCTCCCATCTCCCAGGAGAGCGTCAGCCGTGGTCTAGGGCTTGCACTAGATCATTGGGAATCTAGAGTTGACAATAGTCTGGGAGTAAATGGAGGAACGCACAGAAATCAAAATAAAACTTTTTTGAAGCAGATTAGAGAAGTCAAAGAGCAAAAAGAAACTAAAAGATTGAGTATAACATGTTAAGTCTACTGACTTAAATTTATAAGAGTGTAGTAGATACTTCCAAAATACAGCAATTCAACGAAGGAATTGCACTCCTTGAGGCATCAGTGTGAGACAGCACTCAACAATGTCAAGATTCAGGTGGTTTTCAAAGACAAGGTGCTGGTGGGAGCAGATTTAACCTCTCTCATCAGACATTAAACTATGCCCAACTGCTCATTCCTTCTACCTCTTCCATACACTTTTGAAGAATCTTTCTTGTACAACCTATTGTCAGGTCAAAGCTACCACTAAACTGGAGCCTAATTCAGGTCTTCAGTCAGTCACTCTTCCCTAGGTGATCAGTGGAGTGCATGGAGATAGGCTGCATCTGCTTCAGTAAGGGTGAGCTTTTTGCTTCTGGGTAATAGTTTCAGGGCAGAAACGGGAGTGGGCATGGAGCTTAGCACATCAGGACTAAGCAGAAGCTTGCTGGGGGCAGGTAGCAGGAGGAGGTGTTTTTGCAAATTGCAGAACTGGAAATTAACATCTTAAATCCATCTGGAGTTGGCCTCCAGCCTCCTGATAGCACAACACAGCTGCCCCATGCCCTGAACGTTAGATAATTTGCAACTAACTGTCCAGATGCCTCCCAATGATGTCTTTCTAAAGTGGAAACTCAAGAAGTTTCTGGATAACACATTGCTCAGCGTGGAATACCACTGCAGTATCTTTTAGTAGAAACCCAATTTAACTGAGTAGAGACTCTCAGTTAAATATTTTGGTAGCTCTTCTTGTCATTCCTCTCTACAGCCTGACAAACATTTCACACTGGTTGCACAGCTCCTGGTTGGAAGAAATCCCAGCTTTGTTGACAATTACTTCAGTCAACTTCAGAGGGCCTCTTCACTCTGCTTTTGGGCTTGTCAACACGTGGCAGTCTGAGACACACTCTCAGCAGGTAACTCCTTCTAGAAAACATTATTTGAATCCAAATTGTCTCCCAGGCAATTTTTTTAAACTTCATCTTGTGTGACTTACACACCCGTCAGAATGGAAAGTGTGGGTTAATTTACATTGTTTACATTTACAGAAGATCATGTCCCCCATTCCTGGCCCACCAATCCCAAACATATCACATTCTGATCATAACTTGGTGCTGCTGAGTAATAAAAACATGCAAAGACAGACGAGCACAGTAACATTTGAAGATTATTTATACTTTAGAAAATAACTTAATAAGGGACAATTTTTAACTTCTTTTACCTGAATAATAAAATGTCATTATCACTTTTTTGCATGTGGGAAGCTTACATTCTCCCTTCTGCCTGTGGTCTCTAGTAGCAAAACAACACCTCTACTTTGACATGGATATTGATATATTTAGTTCTGTATAATCAATGCACTCATGGGGTTCTCAAGTTAGATCTCTTTAAAAATACTCCACCACTTGCAAAACAACAAAACCTCACAGGAAGAAGCCCTTGTACATCCTTCAAATATTTTCCACCTTATTTTAAGGAGAAAGTAGGCAAATTGTATTGAAGAGAGAACTTTGCTTGCCGTTATGCTCGTAAGTGCAAGACCAAAAACCAGTTTTATTACAAGCTCTGTTTTACCAGAAAATATTTATGAAGACCTTACTGAAAATGTTGTAGTTTATGTAAACTATAATTATTTACTTATGTTAGAAAAGAACCTAAAAAACTTGAAAAGTTTAAAGCTCCACGGTACCAGGCTTAGTACTAACAGTTGAAGCCGTTTAATTTTTTAAAGGTTCTTCTCAAAGCAGTCCAGATGCAACACAGGTGAGAAGAAAAAATAATCAAAGAGGGAACAATTTTATCCAAGAGCTTAGAGATGTCATGAATAAAACTGCTTGCTACAGTGCTGGGGCATTCATGGGGTAGATAACTGGGAGGGAAATTTTTGTTTTCACTCAATGGTTTGGATTTGCCCACTGATTCAGCTAACTCAGCCTCAATTTTTAATTAACAGAATCCAAGTGCAACTGGGCTGGGGAATTGAGAGTTGTTACAGAATATCCACCAAACTCCAACATGTGAAAGGTCCATTCTGTCACTGAAAGTAGAGGTGGAAGGAGGAGGAGAAGACTGTAAAAAACATGTTGCAATATGGTTTATCCCTCCAGCTTCTGTCAGTTGAGAGTTTAGAGACTTCTGTGCAGGTGGGTGTGAACCATCATGTCTAAGACTCACTGGTAATGATATCCTTCATAACGGTTTAATCCTTTTTAAGTACGTTTAAACATCTCTGCAGCTCTCAAGTTCCATAGTTTCATTAGGTGGAAAACACTGACACTTGTTTCTTTCAGGTATGTTACATGATCATTCAATTGGGTCAAAGTAGGCATTGCATTTTGAGAAAATGTAAATAATTGTTCACTCTTTGTTACTTTCTTTCAATTTCTGACATGGAGTCTTCTAAATTTTTCTCTCATCATCACCTGCTTTCCAAGCTGAAAGAGCCAGTATGACCAGTCCCTCCAGCTCTTCATTTTGGTGGTGAACAGAGCATGAACATAAGTTGTCTCCTTCCATAACTCAACACTGCTTCACCAGTGGCTTCAACCAATGATTTTAGCTCTGGGACCACTCAAGGAGAATGGAGGCCACAGAAGTGAGTCTGTCTGGGGGAGAAAGACAATAAGAGTTAGAAAGAATCCAGAGCTCTGAACATTGTGTCTTCTTCAGATGCAAAAGTCCTTGCATGGGGGGAAACGGTTATTAAAAGGAGTAAGTATTGCTTGATTTTATCACAGGAAACCAAAGCTTCAAGGTTTTTGTCCATCAGAAATAAACAGAAAATGAGATGGCAGTTTCAAGAATGTTTTGAAATGTTCTAATTATTTTTCATTAAACAAGGTCTGGAATAAACTGCTGTGTTGTTCCCTCACACTTCAATTTCCCTTATGTCAGCTTCATTTTTGTCTCCCTTCTTCCTAGCCATTTCAAAAATATCTGAAGATTAAGTGGCTGAAATTGAAAATTGAAAGGAGAGGATGAAAGAGAGAAGAGGCAAAGAAAGAAAATAAAAAAAAAAAAAAAAAGGAAGAGGGCAAAATAGAGCTCAAATATAGCTTGAAAATAATTTCTCCAGAATGTGCATGATGGGTACTTTCAGGGCTCATTGGAAAGGTCCCATTAGGTTATCACCTCAGTCTCCATGGCTGCACTCAAGGAGCACATCTCTTTTTCCCCTTGTTTGCAGCCAGACTCAAAGCACCATATGGAAATGACTCACATTGCTCTGACTGCAGATTTGGGCCACAACCACTCTTCCCTAAGCCTCATCAGAGATCAGGAAATAACTTCTTTCTGTGAGTGCCAGCAATTCTCCCTACCTACAAAGCAAACACCAGACTTTATAACGATGGGCAAATGTCCAAATATGTAAGAAAACCCTAATTAAAAGAAATTTCTTATGAAAAGATGAAGATTATTAAAAAATAAATGCTTAGCTGGAAAAAATCCCTCCATACTGCTATGCTGAATGTACTGTACTATACCATTAAGACACGCAGCGGAACATTTCAGTTGCCTGATGGCAAGGTTACAGCATAATCTGCTATTAACTTGCCTCACATTGTCAGAGGCTATCAGTCACTTCAGAAAGCTCTCATTTCTGTCTCCTACACTGTGTCTAATAAAACAGCATGTTAGGAAGTTGTTCCCATCCCAAACAGATATCAAATTTCTAGTTCATCTTAGCAGAACTCTGATGTGTGACTCTAGATCCAGGTCGTCCAAAGTCAGCATCTGTCCAGTTTTCCACAGCCCACAGTACTCTCTGCAAGGAAAAATATAGTTTCAAATGTGTAATTTGTTATTTTCTTACCAAAGACAGTTCCCACAGCACTCAGAGATCTGTGCCGAAATGAATTTTTTGCTCCAATGGACTCTATTATTGTTTTTTCTATGATTTTGCTCACCTCTGCCAGAGGACGTGGCTTTTCACTATAATTATTCAGTGTGCAGTGTGTGCTGATGAGTGCTTTCTGTCTCAGCACATTTCCTTCCTAATTTGGAGTCAGTCAGGACCTGAAGACTCCACTAAAGGTCTGAGGACAGAAACAAAGATATGAGAAAACTGAGTGCAAGGGAAAGCTTCTCAGCTACTGACAGCTATGGTGTAATCACAGAATCATATAATGGTAGGGGTTGGAAGGGACCTTTAGAGATCATCTAGTCCAGCCCCTCAGACAAAGCAGGTCAACCTAGATCAGGTCGCATAGGAACATGTTGCAGAAATCTTCACAGCAGTTTCAGATCACCTAAATGTGCCTAAGTCTACCATTCTATGATTCTGTAAGTCAGCCATTGCTCCCAAGAGCCTGGTCTAAAAATTTGAACTGTGCAGATATTGGAAGTGTTTTCTAAGAATATTTTTTTTTCCACAGGAAGAGAAACAAAATCCTTGAAATATTACATACTTTCTACAAGCTTCAAGCTGGTATTGTACAGACAGAGGACGATTAAACAAGGTACCCTTTAGCGTTATTCACTGATCAGAGGACAGGACTGGTAGTCACGCAGAATCACAGAATCTCAGAGGCTGCAAGGGACCTCGAAAGATCATCCAGTACAACCCCCCTGCCAGAGTAGGACCACCTAGAGTAGGTCACACAGGAACTCATCTGGGTAGGTTCTTCTATTGATTTTTAAACAATCCCCGATGGGATCCCTGCTTTCCACAAACATCAAATATACACATCTCCTCCATTCAAAGTGCACGTGTTCAGCATCTCCACAATGTGGTCCTTCTGTCTCTTTGGACATTAAATTAGCCAGTGACAAAATCGGGTTAATGTTGCTGACCTTCTTTGGTAGACTTTGCACCTTTATTTGCAGAGCAATTTGAGATCTTTGAATTGGCTTCTCCAGAGAGGCAAAAATATTTCAATGATCTTCCTAAATTTACCCTGTGATACTTCTTATACAGAGAGTGCTGCCAGCTCCAGAGCTGAAAGAGCAAAAGTGTCCACAGCAGTGGCGTCAGGCAGCCTGGCAAGCAAGTTTGTAACACAATGAGAAATGCTTTATTAGCATTGTTTTATTCCAAAAATCAATAAAGAAACCCTTTCAAAATCACAGTTGAGGCAGCACAGTCCTTTGCTCTGTCTCTGTACGCTTATTGCACTCTGTGTTGGTGGAGGCAGAGCCTGTATTGTCATAAGGAGGTGACAGAAGAAGACAGATTTGATTTGGGCCACAAAATGTCAGCTCTAATGGATCCTAAAACTAATAGGCAAGGGGGTTTGTTGTCTTCAGTGGGGCACAAAAAGTGGGAAAAAAAAAGTCAAATGCAGGAATGATGCAGGGGACAGGGCTGAGAGTTGTGTGGATTGTCTAGAGAAAAGGAGAGGCATGAAGAAGTGAGAGGGGACAGACAACAAGAAGTTTTAGATGATTGGTTTTCATTGGCCTAACTAGCAATAAAAACAAATCAGACAAGCTCCCAAGAATTGCTCTTGGACAATCAATCAGAGATAACAGAATTAGGCAGAGGCACTAAGCAAGTGGCAGGATGCTAATTCAAGCTACATTTTTAACAGCTCTGGGTGAATACCTCTCAACAAAGTATTTCCTAGCTGAAGTTTGTGCACTTCTCTTTTTTATTTAACCTTTCCTTGCCACCTGGCCAAAAGCAGAATACAGTCATGTCAAAAATTATTCGTTACTTAGGATTCTGTCCTGGAATTCTTCTGTGGTATATGCAGGCTAGGTAGAATCTCAACAAAGAAAGAGCTTTGTTTAGTCCAGAACCCCAGACAGCCAGCAAAACCACCATTGCAGAGGAAAACAGAAGTATATGGGGTATATGTCAGGAGAAAGGATCCCCCCTCCAAGCACCACTATTTACTGCCTTGGATGGCTGCTGTGGGGCTGGTGTTCACCTCCTGCAGTGAGGTTCACAGGGAAAATGGAGGAATAATAGAATCCTAGAACGTTATGGATTGGAAGGGACCTCTAGAGATCATCCAGACCAACCCTCCTGCTAAAGCAAGTTCTCCTTGATCAGGTCACACAAGAAAGTATCAGGAGGTTGGGAAGTCTGCAGGAAGGGCAATGCAAGCAGAGCAGCCCCACATCGATATGACTCAATTCAAACACCCAACTCCTAGAGCGTGCCCATCCCTAATTCTAGCCTGTTCAGATAGACCCTATGGGAACAGTGCAACAGCAGGCTTCTTTCTTCATGCAGTCAGTCCATGCCATGCAGGCAGGGGATTGACCATGTCAGCTAAACCCACCCTCCCATATGGATTTGCCCCGAGTCTCGCTTTCTGTGTGCTCACTCAACACCATCCTGCTCCTGGCAAGTTTCTAGCAGTGCTCCTGTAATAGTATATCACATGAATGCTGTTGTACTCATACTAATATTTCTTCTCCACAGTTGGAGAGAGTCTGATCTTAAAATTAGGTTTCTGCTGGGAATAAAAATAGTCATTCTGAACACTCAGTATTTGTTTATATCTCACTGCTTCCACTAATGTTCTTGCCATTTAATTTGTTTGAAAGACTGTTCAGAGGAAACTAATATGTGACATGAAGACAGGAAGAGCTATAAAATGACAAAATCTAAGCACATATTGAGTGACGTGATCCACATTACTTGCCTGGCTCTGTTATTTAAGGTTTAAGTCAAAGAGGAAGTTTTGGATTTTTAAAAGAAAACAAACAACTTGCACATGTGTGGATTGCATCTCCTTTCCTCAGAAGCTCTGCTTGGATCAGACAGGTTCAGTAATCTGCACAAAAATGGAAAGCAGCTGTACTGCACTTTAGTTCGGCAGATTTAGCCATGATGGAAACAGAGTCAGTACAATTCTCTGCCTTCACAGTTGGACCTTTTTAATCCAGACTTGAGATGCTTCAAGGTTTGCTGGCAGTAAGTGTTAGTAATATTTTTTTTAAATAGCTGCTTTTGGGAAAACTGACTTGCATTTCACTTTCTAGTTTCTGAGATTTTAGGTAGGTAGCATTTTCAAACATTAGGTTACTGCTGTAGTCTGAAACAGAACAGAGAAAAATCCAATTTTAACTTAAGACAAATGTAAAAACTTAAGGGAAAATTCTGGGTAAGAAAATATATACAATGACATTTGTATATGATACAGAACATTTCCATTGAAATTACTACTCTAGCATACAGTGGTTTATGTGGATTAAAGGTAGCATTAAAAGACACAATGTTAATATTGTTTCGCCTTTCTTTGGAGAGAATAAACAAACAGAACATCTGAGCTTCCAGTGTCTATTATTCCTGATTGGCTTGTTATTAAAATTCCCTTTTAAAACTGAAATACTCAAATCAAAGTAATTTTGCTGGGAAGAATGTGTGTGCTAACAAAAAATAGATTCCCTGCATAGTGTGTACATAAATACAAGAGATTTAGCTTAACCTTCTGGTCTCAACTTTTGTATCTACACAGCAGTTGCTCATAATGGGCACTATGTTGTGAAAATTAACTGGAGTGGCTAAGGCAGGCCTGGGGCTGATAATTATAATTTGGTCCCCCGGATGACTGAGAAGCCTTACATAGGACTGCACAGTGCAACTTTAACAATCCTTCCCA
This sequence comes from Urocolius indicus, assembly GCA_013401255.1. Classification (NCBI taxonomy): domain Eukaryota; kingdom Metazoa; phylum Chordata; class Aves; order Coliiformes; family Coliidae; genus Urocolius; species Urocolius indicus. Next base: position 119,610 of record WBNH01000715.1, read on the forward strand.
AGCTTAACTAGAAGATCTGTTTCAAAGGGGCTCCATGAATTGTAGGGTACAGTCAATTAACTTGAATATTAATTATCTGTAATGAATGTACCCTTCTTCAGGGCTTGAAAAGAAGCAAATTACTTGGAGAGGGACTAATTAAGATGATGTAATCTTGACCATGAAGAATAATTCCTTCCTAGTGACAGAAATGATCTAATTGAAGTATCTCATTAATTAATGTCTCATGAAATTGACTGATAAAATGCCTCTATGAATGCCTCCTGAACTCGGGGCCAGCAAAGCATTGTAGCACATACACTCCCGCTCCAGACCCGATTGCTGACAATATAATTAGGCCTTGGAAGCATGCTGTGCTCAGAAGGATTTATAACTCTGCAGTGTGGATAATCTACAAATGCAAAGTTAAGACAATAAAGCTAGCCACTGAGAGATTTCTGAAGTCAGTGGGTGAAAACATAAATCAGGTATAATCCAATGGATGACAAGTGAATTCCCTCTCCTGGCTGCTGGTTTTGTCAGCCTGCACCCAGATCAGTCCCTCAACAGTCCAATAACTCTGGACCTGATGCTAGCAGCTTCAAAAGGCTTCTAAACAGCAACATGTCCAAGCGTGTTCTGTGTTAGTTCATAGCTAAAGTCAGATTGCAGTCATCATATTTTCCCTTTCTCAACTAGATTGGCACAAGCCTGTGGATTTTAGCTAACGATGCTAATAAGCTCCCTGAGAGTGAGAAGCAGGAGAAATGCTCTTTCTTCAGATACACAGAAGGTCTTGCTGGGAAGATTGCTGTGTGTGGGAACATGTTCAAAGAAGGTCAACAAAGCTAGTGAAGGGTCTGATGAGGCTGAGGGAACTGGAAGCGTTTAATCCAGAGAAGAGGAGGCTGAGAGGAGACATGATCACTCTCTACAACTGCCTGACAGGAGGTTGTAGTGAGGTGGGGGTCAGTCTCTTCTCCCAAGTAACAAGTAGTAAGACAAGAGGAAACAGCCTCAAGTTGCACAAAGGCAGGTTTAGATTGGACGTCAGGAAAAATTGTCTCATCAAAAGGGTTGTCAAGCATTGGAACAGACTGCCCACGGAAGTGGTGGAGTCACCATCCCTTGAGGCATTTAAAAGCCAAGAGACATGGTTTAGTGGTGGCATGGCAGTGCTGGGTTAACAGTTGGACTTGATGACCTTAAAGGGCTTTTCCAGCCTAAATGATTCTGATACTCCATGATTCTGTGCTTAAGACTTCAACACACAGATTGACACTCAGGACCAAGCTTGGTGCCTTTTTAGAAATTAAACCTGTACTTGAAGATGAGGATTCATCTTAAATGCTTGAACGATTCATCCATGCAAGCAAAAGATGTTTACCACTGAGACATCATAGTGAGGGACATTGCATACCTGCAAGTGGTCTTGGTCTTGTTGGTGCATCTCAGTGGGATGAACAACCCCATCGTGCCCATTATAGACAGGGTGTGGTGTGATGACACACACCAAATCCCTGCAGATGCCAAGAGCCATCTCACACGTCAGAAAAGCCTGTGCTGAGACATTCATAACAGAGTCAAGAAGAAGATGTCTTGTTAGCTTTCAGATGTGCAAAGTGCTGAGAAAACACATGACAAATGCCATATAATAGGAAATCAGGCAAGTTTTAAAGTGGATGTTCTGCACCTCTCCAGTGTGCCTGGGCTTTAAATCTCATATTAATCCACTGTAAAGCAGAAATAATAACCAGTGCTCCAGGATAGCTCTTTTACAACCAGTAAATATGCTAAAAAAATGATTTTGATCAGCCTGGAGTTATTTGCAAGGTTAGGTCTCTGATTCAGAGCTGCAGCCTCTGCAGACAGGCATCTCTGTTTATCTTGTTGGAATTGGTCTGCTTTGAGCAGATGATCCTCCTTGCAGGCATGCCCACTTAAGAAGGTGGTAGACCCAAACCTACTTCTGCTCCTGTGATTGATTACATAAAGTGGAATGGAAACAAAGATAAATACTAGGTGCATCTTACCCCAAAACAGCTTCTCTCTTAGTGGCTAAAGTCTTATCCTGTAAGGGGCAGGAGCAGAAGCTGGTTTTCTCAGCCTGAAATAATAGCTTAATTTGGGTCTCCAACATCTTCTCCAAGTCTTCTGAAATATTCACTGCTTTGGAAAGTTGCTGTCATTGAGCCCTTTACTTTCCGCACAAATGATCAAACAAAATGCATTTCTTCAGGTTGAAGGCAATGTTTTTATTCATAACAAAATGGTGTTTGGGTTATTTATTTTGGCCAGATAATCTGCAGGAAAACATGATTTTGTTTAATTCAAAAGGTATATATTTTCTTTTGATTTTAATTAGAAAAAAAATACAAAAATTTAAATATTTGGTAAAAGTATTTTTCAAATTTTGTCTGTTCTGCGCTGCTTAGAGTCCTGACCAAGGACCTCTAAAACTGGCAGAGATTCCTAGGTTCCAGTAAAATATGATAAGCAGTAATAAATGGTCTGTGGATGGTATAAAGAGAAATTTGAATCTCAGAACTAACAGTGATCAATTTACTACAAGCCTGCGGGAGCTAAAAAATCATATAAGGAAACCGTAGAAACACAGCAACCGGGCAGGCAAACAAGATGATATGGCCAGTCTAAGGATGCAATATTGTTATTTGTTTATGTCTTTTCTGTTAAAGTGAATTAAATGCCTACAGCTCATAAAAGGTTCATCTACTAGTACCGGAGCTCCTGAGTATCTCATACTATTCCACCACTAATTACATTTCATGAAGCTACCAAATATACCATAACTAACATTTATTGGCCAATGAAATGTTGCTGTAAGTTAATAATTACAGATATATATAGACAATAAAAAGTGGAGCATCAGCCTAGATGCAGGATGGGAGATTAAATGCTTCTGCTCTTACTGAGTGTTGCTAAGAGGCTAAATTTAAGACCAGAGGAGGGAGTGCCCCAGAGAAGTCTGCAGGGACAGGGGAAAAAAAACTCCTGACTTTGGGGAGTTATGCAGGACAGGGATATTTACTGCATCCATCTGGAATATACCCAGTGCTCTGAGACTATAGACCCTTACCTGTTTCAGATAGAAGAGTTCAAACAGAGGTACTGGGAGTTCTGCTTACACTCAGGCAGAAACTCCTATAACTCCAATTTCCTATTTAGCTTCAAACACATAACCTCAAAATCTTTTTCAGAGCACTCATGTTTATACCATGCAAAGCACAAATGTCTCTCCCCTAAATTTCCAGTGCACCCCTGCCACTCCTGCTAGTGATGGTGGGATGGAAGCTTTCACGTTTCAAGAGAGGTTGGGAGCAGGAAGGAGTCAAAGCAGAGATGTCATTCCCCCTGTGAACACAAAGCAAATGTTAGGCTTGCTGCAAATTTTGCCATGAGCCAAACCAGCCCTCAGCAGTCCCCTGTAGAAACCAAAACCAGGAAACCACCTTCTCTCTGGTGTTTCTCCAGGAGAAGGATAAACCTCATTCTGGAGAAAGCCTGGGAGTCAGTCGATGATAATTGCTGTTACTTTTCTTTACTTAGATGAATTGTAAAAAGTCAGGTTAAATCAAAAGCAAAGCAGAAGGTGGAATCAGCCTCCTTCTAAATCTTTTTGTCACTTGGCTGCCAGGTCACATCTTCACTCCCTTTGATTCCCATATAGCCAGTAACCAGACATTGTTTTTTTCACCCTACGGTGCTTAGAGCTGGCTGTTGAGCTGTCCTGCTTGGGTACAGATTCTCCCTCTAAGGCTCTTACTTTCTTATATAATGAGATTAAAACAGACTTAAAAGAACAGTAAGGAGATGAGGAAGGTCAAAGTTGCCATTACCTATAAATAAGTGCTATGTAACTCTGAAGGCACAATATCATCATGGTTCAGGACAAACCTTCACCTGACTGAAAAGGTAGTGTCAGGCAAGCTGTTCCTCCTTGTGGATATGTCACTGTGGGTGGAAGGGAAGGCTGAGAGAATAGGGAGAGATCTATAGGGTACTGATGATGCTTTCCTGCTCTGGTGACTTTCTGTAAGTAGAGACAGTATCTCTGAGCAGCAGGCCATGCTTGATTATCGTCATGATTCCTACAGTCTTGTAAGGTTTTAACAGAATAGATGCACGTTCTTGACAGTTACTGTCATTAGATCACTGACAAATCCCAGTAAAAGATCTATGGCAGTAAAGCACAAACTTGTGCAGGGTACCATGACAATGCAACCCCAATATTTATTGGCATTTTGAGCCTTAAAAGATCATACCCACAAGCCTAGTGATCCCATCTAGCATGTCATGGAGAAAAACTCATCAGAACACAAAGAAAATTAGATTCAAAATTGTTTAGGAAACAGCACTAAAGAATTACAAGGAATCACCACATTTTCACTGACTCTGTCCACTGCTGGAACAGTAAATTGTTCAGAGCTACATCTGGAGCTGTCATGATGACATTGAAACAGACACAAAGTCAGATCTGCTTTAAAAAAAAACAACCATTCCACAGTTACAAGTTGACGTGTACGTATGACTATAAGGAAGCACATTGAGTGTACTTACACCATCACCCTGCACAGGACTGGGCCCAGACTTGCTCTGCCTCGTGCTTTGTGGGATGCACTCTCTAGAGGATAACATGCAAGCGTGTCTCCCTGGTCAGTGGAAGGACAGAAGGAAGGATCCTCCAGACTCAAGACAAAATGAAAACCATGTGTAGGCACTGAGGCATAAATAATTCTCAACTGTGGAGCTCAGTAGTTACAGCTGCAGTAGTAATGTAAAAGCAAATCCACCATATCCTCCTCTTACACTGTCTTTCAAGACCTGCAGAGAACACTCTCCTCCCCAGGTGCAGCTTGTCTTTTCATACTTGTGGTCATGAGGATTGTCCTGTTTCCAACTGACCACCCTCGCAGACTCAATAAAGACACAAGACCTCAGTCCTCCTGAAGTAAGATGTTTGTCACTGATTTGTATGTCTCTTGCTTACAGCATAGATATATTCATGCTTGCTCTGTGGGACAGCTCTTATCCACAGCTTGTGTCACCTTTGCCAAGGAAGAGGGGATGCAGAGATGCCATAGGGCATCTCTGGTATACTGGTATACCATGAGGAGGGCCCCATCATTTTCATATCCTACTCCACTACTGCTGAGCCAGGTAAAGTCCTTTCAGAGACTTCCAGCTCTGTACACCTTAGAATATTCAAAGTTACAAGATTTCCCGTCTTAGAGACTGTTCCCCAGGCTAAGAAATGCAGCAGCATAAAGCATGACCTAAAATTCAAACTAAGCTTTCCCATCCACTCAATTTTATCCCACTACTACTAATTAATCCCCTTTGCAGCAACGACTCTTCTTCAAGGAAGAAGAACAATACACAACTGCTGATTGTTGCCCTAGGGCTAATTCTCTTTCACCTAGGGTTGGCATCAATCTGTTCTATAGGAGTGTCAAAGCATTTTGAGATATAGGAGTGTCAAAATATTGAATGCATCAAGAAGAGTGTAGCCAGCAGGTTAAGGGAGGTTCTCCTCTCCCTCTAGTCTGCCCTGGTGAGGCCTCATCTGGAGTCCTGTATCCAGTTCTGGGCTCCCCAGCTCAAGAGGGACAGGGAACTTCTGGAGAGAGTCCAGCACAGGGCCACCAAGATGATCAGGGGACTGGAACATCTTTCATACGAGGAAAGGCTGCAGGAACTGGGGCTGTTTAGTCTGGAAAAGGGGAGACTGAGGAGTGATCTTATTAACATTTACAAATATCTAAATGGTGGATATCAGGAGGTTGGGGTTCTATTGTACCTAGCAACAGGACAAAGGGTAATGGGATAAAGTTGGAACACAAAAAGTTCCATTTACACACAAGAAAAAACAGTTTTGCTGTTCAGGTGAGGGAGCCCTGGCACAGGCTGCCCGGGGAGGACGTGGAGTCTCCTTCCTTGGAGGTCTTCAGGGCCCATCTGGATGCATTTCTATGCAACCTTGATCTTGGTGAACCTGCTTCTGCAGGGGTGTTGGATTAGATGATCTCTAAACCCCTACCATTCTATGATTCATTTGGGGGGATAAATTTTGTTTTACTTCAATTCCATACAGAAAACACTGTAAAATAATCTAGAAGTTACAATTAGCAGAGAGAGAAAAAAAGATACTCTGGTTCACGCACCACTCCCATGTATCAGCATTTATTCACTCCCAATCCTTACAAGTTGCAGGTCATTTCAGTACTTTAAAGGATGAAACAAGACGTCAGGCACTGGGGAATAGCTTCCTGTGGATGTAAGCATATAACTCCCCTTAATGCGAACGGGAGTTATGCATATGCATTGAGCTGAGGATCTAGTCTGGTCTGCAGAGCATAGTCTGCAAGTCTGAGTAATCTGTGGTTGATTTCTGTTTTCTCCCCAGAGTTCATGATGAAGGGGGATGCATGAGAAGGCTGGTGTACAAGGCATTAGCATGAAGGCACAAGTGAAAGAGAGCTCAATGGCATTATTAGTGCTTACGCAGCACAAGTAATGGATGGTGTCCTATAGGAATACTTTACATTCAGGAGTCATAAGCCCAAAAGCCCAGTCCTTGTTTTCAGGGTAAATCAGGAGTGGTGGTTAAAGTAATGGGGAACAAAGCTAAAAGCTGAGAAAGAGCTTTTTCCCTTTCCTTTTTTATGGTCAGGAGAGACTGGTTCTCACTCTTTTCTTCATTTAACTGTTGGTTGAGAGCTGGTCGCATTGCCTGCATGCTCTGCACACTCACATACTTGTCTGTTGACAAAATTCCCCTTCTCCCTTACTGCCAATCCAGCTCACCACTGGTAGGATCTGACTGTCATCCATGTGTAGAAATGAGAGGCTCATGTACCAAAGAGGGAGAAAAACATAGGAAATAAATCCTCACCTGTGTGCGATAAACAGTTCCAGCAGAGGATGATATATTCAGCCTACACTGAACACTCAGGAGAATTCATTCATTTTCTGTTCACACTTCAAATTAATTTGGTTTATTTAATCCAAATGATGCACACCTTTATGTACATTCTCATTCTGAATTAAAGTGTCACTAATTCAGTTTACAAAGTAAATTAAGCTCAGCCAAATTAATGCTATGTTAAACTTGAATGAGGGTCTATGAAGAGATTTAATGTTGTTTAATTATCCACTTTAAGTATTAAAAAAATGCATTAAATGTCACATTAAATGGCAAAAACAAGCCCTGGAGTAGGAAGGACTAGAAGCTGAAGCACCTCCTCCTGAAAAAGGGCACCGGATGACAGTCAAACTCCTTGTCCTTGGCTTAGATGTTCTCCAAATTAAGCAGGAAGAGTGGAAGCCCTTCCACAGCTAGAAGAGAGGAGGATGATTCCTCTTCCCTGAGTCTCATCATGACTACAAGCTAAGTCTCCAGAGACACAATGGATTAAAGTCTCCTGGCTGCTGAGAAGTACTCCAGCCATTATATGAAACCACTCTCTTCTCTGTTTAGGATACAGAATCTTCGACGATTTGCTCAGCAGGAGAAGAGCATCCAGCAGCTCAGTGCTGGAGGACTAAGAAGAGCTAAAATGGCAAAGAAACCATGGCATTTCAGAAGTGAGCTAAAAGATCTCAGCATCTTTGACAGAGCTCATCTGCATCTCCTGAAGGATGGTGGTGATTTCAGAGAACTGAAAAACAGCTGATGGAGAAGGAAGAGAGAGAAAGAGTGGAAAAGCAATGTAACTTAAATTCCTATAAAACATTAGCACAAAAGATGAAGCTGTTTGTAAATATCTAAGAAATACCCAGAAACACTGAACAACAGTAAAGTTTGGGATTTTTTTTAGATCAAATAATTTCCACATCAATCTGAACCACTTTGGCAGGGTGAATGGAAGAAGAGCAGTAGAGATCATACTTCACCTTCAGCAGCATATACATTTTCATAAGAAGGTACAGAAATACAGTCTATGTGAAGCTGCTATTGGAGTATGCAAAGCTATTTGGGAAAAATTATGCATTAGTATAGTAGTAATCAGCAGCCCACTTGCAAGAAGGAGGTATATATCAAGAAAAAATCTTCAAGGTTCTGACTGGGATGTCACACTATGTAATATTTTCCTTAACAATTTGGATGACAGCATAACCTTTACGTTCACATATTCACACACACCACCACATAGGGAGGGGCTATCAGCACACCAGAAAACACAGGGTTGGAGTTCAAAATCATCCTGGCAAACGATAGAAATGGTCTGAAAAAACAAGATGCAAATGAACTTTTGTCCTTAGCAAATATCAAGATCAGAGATGAACAACTGCATGACTACAAGGCAGGAACAACAGACTGGGTGACAGCTCTGTGGAAAAAGAATCGAGGGTTAGAGTGGATTGGCAGATAGATGTGAATCAACAGGGTTATGCTGAAAACAGCAAACACCATGCTGAGGCATGCAAAGAGCACCATCATATTTGAGATGTGTGAAGAAAGCCTTCTGCTCTGTTTACTGCTGGTAAAGGCTTTACTGGAGAACTTTTTCACGTTTTGGCCAATGTATGTCAGAAGAAGTTAGAATAATAGGAAAGAGAGAATAGCAGATTTAAATTTTTTAAAAGAAGAAAGAAAAACAAAAGAAATCAAAACTCAGACCATTACCAGAAAGCCAGCAAACACAATTTGTGTAGAAGAAGAAGGAAGACTAGAGCAGAAAATATGGAAGAGTAGCACCATGCTGGTTTCAAATACATACAAAGCAGCTGCAAAGACAAAGGCAACAAACTTTTTCCCATGACCACAGTGAGTAGGATATAAAAATCACAGGCCAGACCGAATTAAGGGAGTTTTAATTTGGGCAATACAATAACTTTCTTATTTATCAATTGCAGCAGTAATCTTTGACATTATCATCACTGGAGGAATTTAAAAACAAGATAGAAAAGGTTTTGTTTGAATTTAAGGGGCATCAGGATTGAGAAACAGATTAGGTCTTTGGTTCCTGTCCCTCACAGCCTTTTTAAGACTCAGAACATCTAGATTTGATTTCGTCTTTGGTGGAAGAATGTGATTTTGGCTAGATCACTACATTTCTCTACTTATCAATGTTCCCACGCATGAATATGAGGAAACAAATTTCTTACCCCTTTCCAAAAAAGAAAAAAAAAAACCAAACCAAACAAACAAAAAAACCAAACCCAAAATGCATCTAGCAAATCTTTCTGGATCTGTTGGGATGGTGATAACTTCTGAAAACCAGAGCTGATCCAGCCTACTATAGTTGGAAAGAACGTAGATCAGGGTCCTCCAACTCATTTTGCATATCTGAAATAAGCATAAAAGAAAGGCTTTGCAGTCTAGACTGCTTTTAGCCTTAAAGCCTCATTTCCTGAGAGAAAACAGTTGAACAAAAATAGTTCCTATAAAAATTCCACCCATGTGCAGCAAAGCAAGAACGATTTCAAGACTGCAGGAATGTATAGAAGTAACCAAGTGTAGCCATCACCTTAACATTGAGCCTGCACCCAATCGCTTCCTGCTCGAAGGATAGAAAAAACATTGCATGTAAACACAGTGAAAGGAGGATTGTTTATGTGCTACCCCCATACTAGCAACCATGATCTCCATCTGATTTTGCTTATCATCCATTAAACGAAACAGCTATAGGTCATCTCTGTGATAATCTAACATTCAGCAGAAGCAATAAAGCTCAGCTGAAGGTGTCACACTGCAGCAAAACATAAAGCAAGCCCACCTCTAATTTTTGTTTTTCACTACATTACTTCAGTTAATATAGTGCACTGTTAACATTAACTCCTGGCCATATATTGCTTTATAGATAGACAATCAATACTGCAACTGAAATATGATTTTGTTAAAACGTCTACGGGGCTGTATGCATTTAGCTTTCACACTGTTTTCAGAAAATGAACATCAATATCAAAATAATGAGCCTCATAAAATAAAGTCTAGTTCATGTGGCTGAGCTAGCTTTTAAGAAAGTGGGCAGAGATTTATACTAAAGGCATCACAAAAGAAACAGCTTAGAACAACATTCAGCATCTCTTTCAACCCCAACCAAAGGACGTTCAAGGCCAGCTCTGAAGTGCAGCTTGCCTTTGCTCATGAAGGCATCCACTGGGATGGCCACACTTGGTAGGAGCACCTGGAAACACAAGCAGGAGGAAAGTGCAGCAGAGCCTTTGACACCTTGTATTTGGAGATCATCATAATAAGTCACATGCCTCATTTTAGTAGTCAAGTTGCTTCTGCTTAAAAAAGAACTCAAGAAGTTCATTAGAGCCCAGTCTGGTTACTACAGGGCCAGTAAACAGGACAGAAATTCCATGGGACTTTTAAGGGTGCTGGTACCAGAGGTGGCAATAAAAGGAAAGTCCTGCTCCTCCTCAATGAACCACCCTTGGACAGCAGTAAACACTGTTATCTTATCATCCACAATTTGTGTTCGATTTTCCCTGAGACAAAATTACTGGGGGTAGGGTTGTGGCTGAAATGAGATTAAAAGGAGCATTTCATCTCTTTGACAGACAACTGATGTAGCATGAAACTTCACATGCCGAACCTCAAAGAATAAAGAGTGTGGTCATGAAAGTGTGTCACATGCACAAGATAGTCTACAATAAATTCCTTAAGACGTGAGCTATACATCAAAGCCAAGAAGAATTAGGACGTGTACATTGAAAACGATATCCTCTCCTTCCCAACAATGTATTTGTCACAATTTCCTACTGCTACTTTTTTTAAACCTTTCTGAAACACTTGTAGTGAATGAAGAGGTGACAGCATTCCAGAAAGTGATGTTGAAATGGAGGCCTGTAAAACACCTGAATGACAGTAACCTGAATCAAAGCAGACAAGGGACAGGTCCCTTTCGGATCAGATCCTTTTTAATTTATCTAAAGCAAGCCTTCATTCAAGCCCTCCAGCTCTTTTCACAAGATGTCTTCATTCAGAAATGAAGGTACCAAAACACTTTTCTAGGCTGTGAACAATCTTCTGTTCATGGCTTTCCCTTTCCACACAGAGGACATCACAGTGTGAGATGTCCCCAAGGAAACAGTCATCAAAAATAGAGTTCAGATGTGACATTCCCAAGTCACACCTGGGATATAGCTAACTCTGACCATATAGTAGTCATTGGTGATGGCAGAACAACAGGAAGCACCACAAGATCAAGATCTGCTCAAGATCAGATCTAAATGAGCCTCAACCCATCAGCAGTCCCCTTAGCAGCAAAATGGATGTTCAATACGCACACATATGAACATAGGAGCAAAAAGTACTTTAGTTTAGAAGAATCTGAAACAAACTGATCATGTCTCATATATTGTAGATGTTCATCTGAGCTCGATTTTTCTTTTGTGTGTGTGTGTGGGTAGGTGGCTGATATGAATTTACAGAAAACTTTCCTTTGTTTCAAACCTAATAAAACATGCTGTGGCATTTTAAAAAAAAATAATGGTTTTGAGTTTTCAATTAAGGGTATGTATAGACTGAACAACTTGCCACCCAGACAAGCAGGAGGAGATGATTAAAAACTTTCCTTTTTTTGCAGGTGTTGTACAGTACCAGCTGGTTTCCGTTTGCCTCAGGGAAAGTCCTTTCATCTATCACATGTTGTGTTATGGGTGGATTATGTAATATCAAATCCAATTACCTCACGTCATGTTAGCTGCCAACATAATGCAAAAAAAAAAACCCCATACTTCTGAGGTGCAGTTCAATGTAGCAGGATGTGTCTTGAAACATTGCCTGCACTCATAGGATGGGCTTTGGGTGCTAAGTGCCTCTCAGCAGCTATCTCGCTTGTGTCATTTGCAAGGAACAAACTCTGACATCACTATCCAACCTCTGCATGGACTCAAATCTGTTCTAAATGATCAGTTATCATCTCCAGATCCATTTGGAGAGGAACCATTAACAGCAATAGTCCCAATGACTTCAAAATTTCCAGTTATCTGTACAGTTCAGGCACAAGGAGAAAGAGCAATGAGTACACAGATAAAGATGTCAGAAGGCTGCAGAAAGGCTAACACAAACAAAAGTAACCTCAGAAACACAGGCACCCATCTGTCTTCCAAAAGGCAAGTCAAGCAGCAGCACAGAGTCTGACTAAACTGGAGAGGCTGGTCAGTCCGTTTAATATTTGTTTATATGCTTCCTTTCCTTTCTTCTTTTGTCTCAGAGAGGCATGCTCCCAGGGAAAGAATTTAATCTCTATCCTCTCTTATTTAAGAGTGTGTCTGAAAAGGAATTCCTAAAAGGATGACAAGACTGCTATACATTCCTGCTGTGAGCATAGGGAATGGATTCCCTTTAATCCTCAGTCCTGCTACTCCTCAGTATGTTCTCCACTGGGTGCATAGGCAACTGTGAATGTGAAGCTTTGCCTCTCTCTCCTTGCACGTTTGCCAGCTCAAAACTTATCCTTTTTTTTCAGTTCTGAAATCAGACACTTTGCATGTTCTTTCCCACTACACAAAGCTATTAACTAAGCAGGACTGTACAGACCTAAGCCTGGTTCTAGTAAGATCTGACTCAATACATGTTCTCCACTTTTCCCCCTCACCTTCCAGGGCTGGGTTCAGGGTGCAAGTTGCCACTTCCTTGATTTGGGCATCCTGAGATTTTGTGGAACATTGGTGATCTTCATGTAAAGATCTAAGGGATCAGCTCTTGGCTCAGGTCAGATTGCAATGGTAGGAGAGTAATACTGAAGGCAGAAGTAAAGTAGAAACAGGCTGTGGTGGTTTAGCCCTAACTGAACAATAACTAAACCACCCAGTTACTCCTCCCCAACTCAGCAGGATGGGGAGGAGAATCAAGAGAGAGTTGTAGAACTTTCTGGGTTGAGATAAGGACAGTTTAATAGAACCCCACAATGAGTAGGCAGTTACAATGACGGCCAAAGAAAGGACAAAGAAAAAGGAGCAATGCCCCATGTAACTGCTCACCACACTCAGCCCAACAGCAGAACTGCAGTTCCCACACTGGCCCCATCACTACCCCGGCCCAGCTGCTGCCCTTATATCCCGAGCATGATGTCACGTGGGATTGAACAGCCTGGCCACGCCCCCCAGCTGCAGCTGGGGAGAGTTAATTCTATCCTGGCCAAACCCAGGACACCTGGCCAAACCCAGGACATAGGCATTTATCATTTTGGAGTAACTGCGGGGTACTTTATCCCATATCTCTTTGGTATTTTCTTTCAATGGTCTTTAATAAATCTTACCTTCTAGGATGCTTCAGGTTTTGTCCAGAACCAGAGCTGACCTACTGGCTACATCCTGTTGCTCATGCCAATTCCCATAAATTTCTGAAGGCTGTTTTACTGGGAGCTGGGGAGAAAGCCCAGAGATGAGAAAATGTCATGGTTTGCCATGAAGCTGCTCCCTTCCAAGCTGGCAACCTTTGCCATGCCTTACATGACTTCCACATCTTACAAATTCCCTGGGGCAGGAGATGCAACTTCACTTATTTGTGCAGTATGTTGACTTCATTGTTACTGATTTATTCTGTAATGTAAATATTAAGTAGTAATGTTAGGACCTTTTTGTTGATAACAACACCAAGGTGATGAGGATTTTGGCACAGGATAAGCAATGTGCTCTGGAAGATTTTCATTATACCCTTGATACTTCAGTCACAAAACAAATGGCCAGCTGAAGAAATCTAACCATATTGAAGATCTGGACTCTTATCAAAGAAATTTAGTCTCTTTCCTAAATCACACATACCTTACACACTCACATCCTGTTCTGGCTGGTTTACAGCCACCACCAGCATGGAGCATCAGCTAATACTCAACTGTGTTATCAAAGTCAACGCTATTGGGTAAAATCTGACTAGGCAGCAGCTGAGTTGTGATGAGAACAGTAGAGATCAGAGAATGATAATCCAGCCTGATTAGTAAGTGATGCTACTGTGCAAAGATTAATAACAAAGATTCTCCCCATCAGTAGAACAAAGACACCTAAACTTTCTGCCACCCTAAGGCAGCAAGTGCTTTGAGGTATACGAAGACAGCTTTATGCAGATGTTCAAGAAAGAGCTCATGAAGAGGAACAGAGAACATCATGAGACTATACCTGAAGAACATGAGGTTAGCATGAGACTACATGTCAGCTAATTAATAAGACACTTGGTACAGATAATGACCTCAGTTATTCTTCAAGTTACCTGTCTCCCATCGTTGTCTACACAGCAACATGAGGAAACAGTCTAGGTGCAGAGGTTCACAACACTTACCATTCCATGAATAATATCCTCACTGGCATACATTGGATTACTGCAGTTTTTGGTAGCTTTGGCCAATGGGCTCCTCAAACAGGGGACTTCATGGGAGAAGATGAACTGCAAGTGAAGCACATGTGAGGTGGATATAGGTTGTGGCAGGTCTAGGAATAATTATGAGAATACAGTAACTTCAGAAGATTTTCAGATTTGACCTGATATGCCAAACTCATCTGACCTTGCTAATCTTCCGCGTTTCCACTATCACTTATGATAAAGGGGACCATGAATTAGATGGAATAGTTTTACACACCTTTCAGTAGCAAAAGGTACTGTAATTTACAGAGTCTTTTCTTACTAGTGGAACAGTGTGCAGCAAGACTATGGGGCTTTGACAGGTTCCATATAACATTAAAGCAAACAGTGAGATAATAGAAATCACATTTAACTGCCAATGAAGAAGAGAAAAGCCCAGCAGTTCTTATCTCAGCTTTATTGGTCCCTGTGCAATGCTGCTAGCTTTTACTGTTGTTGATGCACCCAATGTTCATTCCTATAATTTGTGTTGTGTTACTTGTCACCTGAATGAGAACGTGAGAGGAATCTAGGTGCATCTGAGGCAAAGAAATTAAAGCAACTGGAGAGAGAGAGGAGAGAGAGCATCACCATGTGCAAGTTCTTGCTCTGTATGAGATCTGGAGAAAAATCTAGTCATATGCCCACATGGTAGGGTTCCTTGCACCTGACTTTGGGTACAGATCTAATCTAGACCTGTGTACTCCCCTTTCAGTGAACAACAAAACTCTATCATAATTTTCACGAAGAGCCTCCAAATAATCACCTATGCTGGAATTCCTGGTCTATCAAAATCAGAGTTATATCCCAACACCCTTTTCAGGCAATAAGCCTCTGAGGTTCTGCCTTCAACATGCATAAGGACACATATCAGAAATGCTTCGGTGAGCACTGAATGAGCCACCTTAGGGCCAGAAGCCATAGATGGACCATTGTGAGTGTGCTAAATAGTCCAGCTGAGAAATGAAGCTTGTTAGATTGGGCACAGCACCTCATTAACGTGCCCTCAGATGCTACATGGATCCCAAAGGTGGTCCAGTTATTGAATTGCCTTTCACATATCAAGCCATGCTGTTCTGGTCAAAGATAAAAGTAAACCAGGTAAATGGAACAGGCAGAAAGAAAGGAGCAAATAGATCTGAAACAGCAAGACGGCACAGCCCCCTGCTACTGCAGGGTTACAAGCACCACAAGGGCAACTGGAATAAATTTTGAGCCCACACAAAACAAAACCAATCAAACCCACTGCATCAGAGTGATCAGCAAGGTATTTAGACTAAAGACTATGCTGCCTATCTAAGATAGGGCTAATACTTCCCCTCAAGGTCCCTTTTAATGTCTACAGCAACTGGCTTAGTTCAAACAATAATCTCACTGATGGTCTCCTGAGGAGTCTCAGTTGATGGACTCATTTCCATCAAGATGCCAAAGCAGCAAAGTCATCTGTGAACTTCATAATTTTGATCATCTTCAGCCCAGGGAGTCAGAGACAATTGTTCAAGAAAAACACTTGAAAAACCAACATGGGGAAACAGCTTAACTCTTTAAACTCCCAGTAAATGTCCAACATCTTCTATCATGTTTCACACACTGCATTTTAGAAATTATAGATTGAAAGGTCACACAATCACACACAATCACACAATCACAGAGTTGGAAGGGACCTCAAAAGATCAGCCAGTCCAACCCCCCTGCCAGAGCAGGACCACATAGAGTAGGAACTTGTCCAGGTGGGTTTTGAATGTCCCCTGAGAAGCAGACTCCACAACCCATCTGGGCAGCCTCTTGCAGTGTCAGAAAAACTGAAAATGCTGAAACATTGAACCACAACACATTTATTTTCATGTATACAGGACATGGATGAATCCCAGGAAGCTCCAATAACCTCCAATGGCATAGGAGCCTTTTCGCATCCTCACCTCTCTCCAGGACATGTTCCCAAATGTGTCTGGGGCAGGTACAGATTTAGTCCTTACAGAAGAACTCATGTGAAACAAAGAACTGTTTTGTTGGGATCTAGAGGATTCTGACTTACTAGGGACCTTTCCACCCACAACCTGCAGTTAACCAATGCCAGTAGTATCTCTTTCACATAAAAAATGAGAACTAGAGCAGCTATATCATCAGCTCTAAGAGTGCACCTTGGAACTGCACTTTTTGAATGCCGTTCACATTCCTCCAGCATGGGATCCTCGTGTCTGCCTGTCTCTCCTTTACTCACAGGTGCTACAATCCAAATAGTCCTGCCAGATTTTGAGACTCAATGCCTCACAACAACATTTGGCTCAAGGATTCGGTTTTCTGGATTAGCAAAGAGCCTAGTGTGAGTCACCCTACATACCAGACAGTACAGACCTGGAGTGTCATCGTGGGGTATTCTTCCAAGAACAGTTGTCAGACAAACCCTTAGAAGCCTAAAGAATCAATCTGTTCAGCACCTAGATGCATTTTTTTGCTATCCAATAAAAGGTCTTACTTGAAAAGAGGCTGAGCTGTCTCAGTTCTTATTAGTATACAAGGTTTCGAGAAACCTTTAGAAAGCTGCAGGAATGTCTGAATGGCTGATTTTTGTCTCCAAGTTTACACTCTTGGGTGCTTAGTTTTAGAAGTGGCAGAAAAGTTGTGTGCATCAACATACGGCAGCTTTGTAACACCTCAGCACCAATTTGTTCTACCCCTACAGTTGAGTCATCGTGCCACTTGTCATTTAATGCTGTGCCCAGGCATTTTGAACAGTTACCTCCAGGTTAGCAGGAGTGTACCAGCTCCGTATTGATCATTTGTCAAATATCATGCACATGAATCTGCAGCTGGTTAAGAAGCATTTCCTCTAGAAGTCAATATTTATTCATTAACGACCTTTTAGCTGGTTAATTAAAAGTGACAGGATGCATTTTGCCTAACAGATTGCATTTTACTGAGTAATTTCTAATTTACAGTAAATATGATTGAAAATAAAAGTTCATTTCTGCCATCAGTTAAAAAATGGTTTGTGCTTCCAACAACTGTACCATAGGGAACTGCTGGCCACCAATTTATTTATGTATGTGTGTGCATGTTTTCTGAATTCCAGCAACTTAGCTGAGTTTGTATCTTGATTCTGGGTATCAGAGCAAAGGGACCTTGTGGTGAAGGTGACAGTAAATTGTGTTAAAGAATGATTAATCTCTTATTTCACCTCTGCCCCCATTTTTTTTTTAAGCAGGATTAAATTTCCTTTTCCATTCTCCCTCCCTCTGGCATCTCTTATACATTTTAAAAACCTAAGCATCTAGGGGTTAATATGCTCCAGACAATGGTATGACAGAGATTTAAAAAAAAAACAAGTCAGACACAGAGAACTCTGAACACTACTTGCATTGTAGAAACACTTATAAATAGGCACAGAAAGGAATACTAGGTGCAAAGAGTTTTTATTCCCTCAGTAACAAAGACCTGTGGCTTCCTCCCGGCTCCTCTCACTTCTGCAGGTGAAGAGCACGATCTTTTTTGCTTGAAGTGTGTATTACAGAGCAGAAGAGAGAATGAAGCATCTCAGATTATATTCCTAGCTCAGCCAAACTCTGGTGGGATGTAGAAGCTACTCTGAAGGTTGATTCTGTAAAGGTACTCCCATGAACTCTGTTTTCTTGTCATCCAACAAGGTTATACCAAATGCACTCTGTTTCCAAAGAAATAGATAAATTAGGATCTCCACTCCACCTGCCACCTGTCATGTAAGCTTATTCTCAGTTTTGGATGTCCAGTGACTCTTGTATTGAGGAACAAGACAGCATCCAGAGCATGAGCTCAGGAAAAAACCCTATGGTGGCAAGCACTGGCTGAGAGCCTGCCTGCTCCCTGGCTGGGAGCAGGGAAGCCCTGTAGCACGGCTCACGTGCAGGGGCACAGCAGAGTGTAGCCCATTTACCCTAATTTAAGCATTCAGAAGTCTCACTGAGAAATAATCACCCTTGCCCTCATTTACAGCCAACAGCGAGACAGGAAGTGATCTCATCCTATAGATGCTTGCTGCATCTAAGAGAGGTCAGAAGAACCGCCCTCTAGACAGGGCTGTTTTTCTCCGTTAAAAATATGTAACAGGATCCTGGAGTAATTGTTCCAGTGAATACAAAAGAAACCCACAATCACCAAGTTTGAACTCAAGCACCTCTAAACTTTGCCATAGAAAGCATATCTAAAGCAAATTAAATGACTCCTGCTTTTAATTGATCAGTTATCCCACTGAAGCCCTTTGAGTCTGAGCATAAATTCATCAGGCAGCTCCCGTTCGAGGCTGAGCTGCAAAGGCAGAAGCTGCCCCCAGCTGATGGAGTGGGCAGATGAACCTCTGATCACAGGTAGTTAGCAGATCTGTGCAACAAAAAGATTATATTTTTAAAATGAGATATTCCTCGGAGTCAGAGCCATGCTTTTTGATCTCCATAGGAATGGATAATGAACTATGAAGATAATCCATGCACAACATTAAAATAGCAGGCAGATATTTTATGCAATTTAATTAATAACCACTTTGTGGTGTGGGAGGGAAGACATAATACGATTGTTTCAGTCTTCCATCTCAGAAGACATTTCTTAGGAATCGCTTTTTGACATTCTTATCCGTGATAAGACTGTAAGCATGGATGTACCAGGGAACACAAGGCAGTTAATTCCTTAAGGGACATCTTGTGTCCTATCTTCTGGCGAGGTTTCTAGGAGTTCCCTTTCTTCCAAGGGAGAGACCCAAAGGGATAATGCTGTGCCATATAAATCCTAGGAGCGTTTTACCCATCCATATCCACTCCCATATCCACATCACATGACCACTAATATCAGGAATGTACCATAACAAGTGCTTTCTATTTATCAGTCCTAAGATATGGTAAGATTTATCAAGTAGAGTTTCTTCTTCCTTTATCCAGGTCCCACTAGGTTTCACAATAAATCTGGGAGATTTTATGGTGGAATTGTCAATAAGTGAAATTATAAAAGCCAAGATACTTTCCTTTTCTTTTTTTTTTTTTAATTTTAAACTAATGCTTGATTTCCTCAATAATTATTTTTTTTTTTAACATAATCACAGAATCATAGAATTTTTCAAGCTGGAAAGTATCCATAAAGATAACAAATCTAACTCCCTGCTCCTCCTTTAGGACTAAATCTACTTAAAACTAAATCGTATGACTAAGAGTCCAGACAGCCCTTGAATTCTGGCTGGCAATGTTTTCATTAGTTGTAATCGTAAAAGAAAACAAATATTACTGTCCTTCAGTCCAAGGTATCTCTTTGCCTTCTACTCTAGTCACTCACACCAGCAGAAAAGAGAAATCAACTCTCCTGGCTGCAACACAAATGCAGCCATAGTTCACATTTCCTACAGTAGAGCATCATCTGTGTTTGCCCTTCACCTAAGAGACAAGTATCCATCAAGGTGCTGTAATAAACACATGGAGGAAAGAGCTAGATGCTCCTCCCTTGGCATTTTAGGGGGTTTCAGAGGAAGAAGAGAAAGATGAAGTACTGCCACTCCAAACCTTCAGCACAACTCTCTCAGGACCCTCATCAATGGAAAATTACCAGTGTTATATATACAGATATTTTTTGTGACCATTCCTAGGGCTGACTGTCCACTTATCTACTTTTCCACAGATACACAGAAAATAACTTCTGCCATTTCACCAGATTTACCCATTGCAAAGCCAATACTCAGAGGTGTCCCCTCTAGGTACCAAAGGACAGACATCAGTTTTGGGGATTGAAAATGTGTGCCTTTGGACTGTTTCCACTGTGTAAATCCTAGAGGTGGTCAGAGAAATCCTTTCCCATCTTGGGCATCCAACTCTTTCATTTCACCTCTTATTTTATGACCTTACCCAATATAATACCAGGATAGTAACAGGAAAAAATATGGTATTCTTTTAATCAATTTACCACCATTTTTCAATGGATTTTGTTTCAATATCACATTTTACTACCTGAGCAACTCCCCTGAAATTCTGGTGATCCTCACAGTACAAAGTCCCACTTGGGCTCATGACCTCATTCAAGGACACTGGTAGCTTGAATAGCTCATCCAGTGTCTTTTGCAGATTGGGAGACAAGAAATGCCATCCTTCCAGTGTGACATTACAGGGAGGAGAGCAGTATGTTAAAACAGCATGTCAGGCTCAGTGGAGAGTGGTACTGCTGCCAAGTACCACAGCTCAGCCTGGAGACAAACTACTTTTGTTTTAAATCTCTCTGGCCACACTTCCTGCAGGATGATGCAATCGTGTACACAGGAATCTCCATTGCATTGGAATATGTCAAGCCCTATTTTTGACGGTGTTTTACTAGGACTATGACAGAGTCAGCAAGTCATCTGAATACAGAGATGTTGCTCCTCTGCAGTAGCTCAAGAAGTGACAGAAATCCAGACTCTTTGAATAAACTTTGAGTCTTTGTTGTTCTTTAAATGCCCTCAGTATGGAAGTGGGGAAAGAAAGAGGGGAGAAAAGCTGTTCTTCTTGCAGACCAACATGAGTTGAAGGTTACTGTTATTTTTCCCTACTTATATGCATTCTATTGCAGAAGAAAGATTTAGCTCTATAGCCTTCAAAGAGGTTTGAAGAAGTGAGGTTTTGTTCTTGGAAATCCCTACCTCTCCTCTGTCCAATTCCTGCAGAAAAGACTACGAATAATCCTCTGTTTAGGGCGTTAGCATAGGACTCAGGAGACCAGAGTTCAGTTGTCACTGACACAGATGTCCACAGTGACCTTGGCAAGTCATTTAGCCTGTCTCTTCAGAAGAATGTCTGACAACCTGAACTTCATCTGATGCCTCAGTTGGTCATTTCCAAATACCTTCTACTTTTTCTGGCTTCAAAAAGTATAATTATTTCATTGCAAAAAAAAAAAAAAGTCATATGACAGGAATCTCAGCAATCAGGTGAGAAGCAACCCCAAGGGGGATGCTAGAAGATGAAGTAGACTTTGAAAGTACCAGTCTAAGGAAAACAGTACATGTGAGTTGTCAGCTCATGAGAGGTGGTAATTCGCTCCGATTTCTCTCTAACCCTCTCCAGAGTTTCCTTAAATAGGCCAAACTTTCCCCAGTAAGCAGGTGAAAGGGATGAGTCTTCCCCTGATACTGATTAGTACTTCTCTGGAGCCAGGAGAGGAGTCATCAAATCCAGAGAAAATTAGAGGGAAGTGGGAATGTGCTGTCAAAAGAGCTGTAAGAGATTAGGAAAAACTACCTGGGGAAACAAGTTGACTTGTATATCTTCTTAGAAAGGTCATCAAGACTAGGAGTCTTGGGAAAGCTTTATTAAGGTCATTAGAAAAAAAAAATACAAGTGGGAAAATTAATTTGGGCAGCAAGAAATTAAACATATATAGAAAAAGACCTCAAAGACAGTCAAAAAGGCTCCAAGAGTGCATTGCTACTACTGTTCACCCTGGCCGCAGGGATGCAAGAAGCCAAGGACAGAGAAAGTGTTCATTATGTGGAACAAGGAGGTACATGCCCTTGCTGCTGATGCACACCCTCTTGCTCTGCAGACACAGATTGCTGCCACGCTTGGAAAAGCTCGTGCAGATCAAGAACCAGGGGAGTCCCATAGTTTGGACCAGGTGTGCATTCCTTAATTGGACATCAGCAGACTGGTGAAAATATAAACTTGGGAAAGAACTGTCTTCATTGAATGATGGGGTAGGGAGTTGTTTAAAAGGCAGATCAATGAACTATGACTACCTCTTTTTATCAAACTACTGAAAAAGCCAGAGGTTAGGATGCTGGGCTAGTGACACCCCACAATCAACAGCAGGTCTTGAATGTAATCCTTGCAGGTCCAGGCAAAGTGTCTTATACCTATTACTTCTTAATTGACAAGAGCAAGTATCTACATGTCCCTTTCTTATTTTCTATCATCCTTACCTTGAGAAAATAACCCTTTAGAAGAGTCATTGAGGTGTACTTGTTTCTGGGAAAAAACTTGCTTTTGAAAGATGGGTGTTTCCTGAGAGGTAATTTCTTTGGAAAAATCCCATTAAGATCAAAACACAGTAGAAGTGGAGAAGAAACTACATTTTTTTAAGCATAGATCCACAATATGCCTTCAAAGAGAACCTATGAAATGCATCTTTCTCCTGGATATTCACTGCACAAAGTGAGCTGGGACCAAAACCTTGGACCAGCGCACCACTGCATGTTACTAAGGCCTCATGTCAGCTGTATTTCAACTTTGCTTCCTAAGCCTATAGCAGCTTCCTTAACCTAGGTGGTGTTTAAAGCAGGAAAAATTCCAAGAATAAAAAAGGACCCTAGGTTCCTCCTGATCATTTTCTCAAGGGATTATCCCAGGGCTCATCCCAGGGCAGTACCAGGCTGGTACAGGGTGACTGACACTAGTGGAGTGGGCTTATACTAGCTTGTGAGCCACCACCATGTGATGCTCTAAGAAAAGGCATAGGTCAGACAACTCTCCTCATTTCACCTTTGTGATTTCTAGCACTACCTAAAAAAGAACTTGGCGCTAAAGAGGTGTGAGACAGCACATCAGAACAGAGGCTAATTTAGGACAATTGGGGGCTGTTTTCTGCATATTCAGAAAAAAAAACGGAAATTAGAAAAAGAAGAGGGGTTGATCCTGGTCTACTAAAGTTTATAGGTAGCTCTGTTCTGGCAGAGGACTGTAAATCATCCAGAACTCAAGTTTAGTGCAAGGAAAGCACTGGCAATTCTAACGTTCTCTCCGCCACTCTAATGGGATGAAAGAGCCATATTCTCTGTCACTCTCCATTTCCAGATTCACATAACCAGAAACGAATAGGACAAACCTGGCAGAATAAACTAACCGTCTCCATGTACACCACAGACTTGATGGCTTCTGAACAGATGCCAAATCATCTTGAGCAACTCAGTAACTTTCTCAAATACTTTTTGTATATTATTGCCACCCATATGGACAGAAAACTGATGCACAGTTAGAAGCAGACAAAGAAAGCCTTTCCCTCCAGGGCTCAGGTATTGCATCATTACTTTGGCCTAACTCCTACCTGCCTCAAGCTTTTCCACCAGCCCTTACCTCCATGGAGGCACAGGAAAATTGCCAGGCAGCAACTTTATGTCCACAGCAATTTTCAGTTCTGATCCAGGGGATGCAGAAGGGACAGGGAGCTCTGCCCTCTGTTTTAAAGAGCACTGAGAAACCCAAGAGCCGGGTGACGTAGTTATTTTCCAGTTCCTCCTAGCAAGTCTGCTGTGCTTACAGAGGGGTTACGAAAACAAAACTGCAGATACCTTTATTTAAAAAAGAGCACAAACAAGAAAAGCTTTTTGAAAAAGCTACTTTTGTCATGAATGAGGAACATAATTAACGGCCCTTTATGTGGAACTAAATATAGGGAGCAAATGAGAATGGCCTGATCTGCAGACTTTTGTGTCTGTTTCTCTATTTTGCTATTGCTGGGGGACAAGAGTTGCTTTTCCCAACAAGCAAGGCCTCTCACAATAGCAGGTAATTAGTCAAGGGGCCCAAAAAGATCGAATCTTGTCAAGGGAAACTCATTTATACAGTTATGTGATTAAGCCACATGATTGCAGTGGAACACTGCAGCACCTTATTGAGATACAACTGCATGCTTGTCACAGGCCCTCGGTGGTGTTGGGAAATCACTGTTTTCAGACATCTTCTTTCCCCTGCAAGGAACCAGAAGGTTTGGCAAATAAGTCTGCAGGAAAGGGATGCTTGATTTGGGGTGGGATGGGTAGAAGGGTCTGCTGCAGGGGAGAGATGCTGCACAGTCCTTGCCTGGAGGAGGACAGGACTTATGCAATGACGATTCACGTGATGGCCCTCAGAGTTATCACCATAAAGTGTCTCACTTTAAGGGCCCTTTTCCTGGGAATATTGTAGGTCTGTTTATAAATATTGCCTATAAATAAGCCTCATGCTACCCCATGTGAGTTGTCCAAGAGCTATAATTAGGGCTATGATGAATCCACATTGTTATGGACGCACTGGACATCAAATATCAGGCTTTAAATTTCCGCAGACGCCAAATGAAAAAGTGGCAGATGAGACATCTTATCCTATTTGTTGAAAATAAATGTCTTATTTATGTTGCCCTGGTTGTAATCTCTATCCCCAAGTCACTATTATTAACTAACACAAGCTTTCTCACTGAGCTGCATCAAGGAGACAAAGATCTTCAGAGAGGCAGCAATGTCATGGGAGAGGCAAGATTAGGAGCATGCTTTACTCAGAGAATTATTTTCAAAGCCCGTGGATGTTTAGGCCTTTATTATCTCCTTAAGAACAGCACTGTTTCTCTCTGCCTCTAGACACCAACGTGCAAACAGCTGCTTTTGCAGCATAATTCCCCATACACAAAAAGGCACTTTTCCTGTGCTGAAAACAGGAAGGATGTTCTGCAGCACCCAGCACTGATATAATTCTGTTCCCTCCATGAATGGATGGTCCATCTCCACCAGCTCTAAGTCCACCCCCTAGTCCAGACGTCTACCCAGCATCAGTCTGGTTTGCAGTCCTGCACCTGCTCTGGAGGGCTCTGGTAGGGAAAGAGCATGGACCCAAAATGTCATCCACACAGGATGGAGAAAGAAAACACAAGCTCAGCTCTACACAGCACTGTGGAGGTTTTGAACTTAGACTGCCTAACACTGGTGGTATGGACTGGCGTTGGAAGAGTCTGGGGTATTGTCATGACTTGTAGCTGCCCATGGTTCCAAGCATTGTCTCACAATGCGGACATCATCTCTGAGCTTTGCCCTGGGACAGAAGTGATGGTAATTTTGAGCATTTTCTAAGAGTGATCCTGGGCTTTTACCTGCTGAAATCATGAGCTGGAGTTGCAGAATCAAATGGGGAGTGAGAATTTGTGCTTCAGGCATCTTTCCAATATATGTCCAAGAGACTTTCCTCCAGGGTAATTTAAAACTCAAGGCTGATAATTCTTTGCTTTGGGAACCGTCCCAACTAAAATGATCTATCTGAAACTAAACTATGAGCTTAAAGCACTTTCTTCTGGGGCCATGGCACGAGCTCTTCCTCACAAACACAGGTTCCAGGGAAGCATTCCTGGCCAGGGCAGAGTACTGCTAAGTACAGTCATAAAGATGGAGAAAGTCAGGATTTGAACCAGCCTTCACCTTCGTGTCTGCCAAACATCTAACTGCATGCATAAGCACCTTGTTTGCACAGGCAAATATGGATTTTACATGCACAGCCAGGCTCCATGAAGTAATTTTACAGTCAGTATGTACGTGCCAACTTCTGAAAATTTGTCCTCAAACATCCTTTAGATTCCAGAGTTTATCCATCCAGGAGTCAAAGCAACTTCTCTATTTGCACTTGTCATGAAGTGCCTCCTTGGCAGAAATGAGGCAGAACCAATTCCATCCTTTCCTATTTATTGTGGCTGGGCTTGGGAAGACTTAGAGCTGTAAGTGCTGGTCACCTGGGAGCTCCATGCAGTCCTTGAGCATTTGGATGAAATGCTGCTCTGACACACACAGAAAACAGATAAGTAGCTTTGAGAAGCTGACTTAAAACCTGCCTCTCCAGCCCAGGACTCTGAGGTGGAGGTATGCAGGTATTCTGGTGGGACGTGCAGAAATGTAGGGTATCACAAGCCGAGAGGGCTTGGGTTAGCGGGTCAGGCTGAGGACGCAGGCGAGGCTTTCTCCATCGCTCATTTTTAAAATCCCTTGTCACGCACAAACCACCCTCTGGCTGTGGTGGTAAGTCCCCAGAGGCCATGAGAGGCCAAGGCAGCAGGTAGGTATCTACATTAAACCTATACAGCATGGTTTTGTAAAGTCCTTACTTCTGTCCTTTATGGTCTCTCCTTTCCTTTCCATAACCTTCCTCCTGCTCTCATCATCCTCCGTCCCACTGGGCTCCCCAGAGAGGTTTGATGGGGCTGTAGGATGTATTTCATCATCTCCCCCACTACTTTCCCAGTTGCCTCAAAGAGTCAGAGTCTCTGTTCTCCCACATTAACAGAGAAGAAAGAGACTAGATCTTAGCATGGACAGGTATTGATGACTAGTTATTGATACTGAGACACTGACATCACCAGAGCATGCTATTCAGGATATTCAAGCTCTGGATAACTAGCAAAAAGGGATAGTAATAGCCCATTCCAAACTGATACTGTCCATCCAGTCAATGCTAACATAAAGCCAAATTCAATAAAGCTGCTTTCTTCAGCGTAACAAGAGCTTACCTCAGGCAAGGTACTAAACACGGAAAACTAAAACATCTGGCATACAAAGGGTAGACAGACAAATCTGACTGACCCATCGTTACATTGAGCAACTGGGTATGCTGCTCCACATCTGCCACAGATTCAGATGCTATCTTGAGATCACAGTCATCCAAAGAGACAGTGTCAGACATTGCAGAGAAGTCTTCACCTCCCTGGAGTCAGTGCCACATCTGCCATTAATGTTAGTGGAGGCAGAGTTTCACCTTTCTTCTACAACAGGCTGTACAAATTGTTCCAAATCAGCCATTGGAGACTGCATCATACAAATTTTGACACCAAGCTGGGAGGACTGGCTGATTCCCCAGAGGCTGTGCTGCCATTCAGCGGGATCTCGACCAGCTTGAGAGTTGGGCAGAGAGGAACCTCGTGAGGTTCAACAAGGACGAGGGCAGAGTCCTGCACCTGGGGAGGAACAACCCCATGCACCAGTACAGGCTGGGGACTGACCTGCTGGAGAGCAGCTCTGCAAAGAAAGACCTGGGAATGCTGGTTGATAATAANTTTTTTTTAATTGAAAGGTTGAGGGAGCCCCGGCACAGGCTGCCAGGGAGGGTGTGGACTCTCCTCCTCTAGAAGTTTTCTAAACCTGCCCAGACACGTTCCTGTGTGACCTGAGTGGCACCTGCTTTATCAGAGGACTGGACCAGATGATCTCTAAAGATCCCTTCCAATCCTGCCATTTTCTGATTTTGTGATCTGCTGGAGCATGGGCAATCTAGCCCGAAGCATCTAGAAATAGTGTGATTGCCAGAAAGCACCAAACACCTCTGCAACAGGGCCTTTAACAGACCACCCTAAAATGAATGCTACCATGAAATTACTAATCACGGTGGACCATGTTTTCCATCACTCTCCTCAGATCAACTGCACAATTTGCAGCAAACGATCGAATTCTAGAGGAAACCGATACATTTTTCTCCTTCTCTTGAAGATCACACAAGCCTGTGTTCAGATAGCGGCTGGTGGGAGTTTTCGCGTTTAAAAATACACGTCCCCATCCTCGCTCCCATACACGCACGGCGACACAGGCTTGCGCACCACCGTCGTTTATTAAAGCTCTTCACTCGGAGGCGAGTGGCTGTTCCAGACAAATTGTTAAAGGAGAGCTAGCGACGGAGGAGGTGAGCACGTACCCACGCTGTCGTCGGAGGTGTCTCTGCTGAGCTGGGCTTTCTCTCTCTCCTGGGCTGCCATTTCTTGGAGCGGCGGTGGGAGGAACCTTGCTGGGGCCCTGTCATGGCCCTGATTTTATTCCTCCCAGTTGCTGTCTTGTTTGCTCTCATTATTCTGCCTCTTAGTTAATGATGCGCTGTGATGCTGTTAAACACTGACACAGCCAGTGATAGTGACTACACTGATATATTTTTATTATTCCTTTTGTAAGGCACTTCATTTACAGTGGTTCATATTATACCAGGAATCAGTTTTAGACACACTCCAGGGTTTCCTCTTCCTATTCACTGCATTCCATTAATGCATCCTGAAAGAGATTCTCACATGCACACATTTTCCGTGATTACTATTTTCTGCTCTTTCTTTCCTTTACCAATCTGCATCACTCCATCCTGCTGAGGGATTACGGACATTGTTGCTATTTAAAACAGCTTTGCTTTGCTCTGTGCTCTGAAGGCTGGACGCTGGCCCATCACTTTCCCACCTGCTTGGATAGTCTCTGCTTGGGACTGAAATCCCTCATTATGTCCTTCACTTCAATGACACAGATCTGGTGGGGAATCAGGCCCATAAATAATAGGCAACTCGTGTGGTCCTGCCTCTGCAAGTACCAGATCAGTGCAGCCTTTGAACCAATCCAGTTGGCCCACTGAAACTGAGAGATGACAGCTTTGTCTCCACCATTGTACAGAGGGTGAGCACGACTTCTCTTTCTTACAGCATCAGTCCTGAACCACACAGGTACAAACACACGCAACTCCATTGACTGAGTCACATCTCCACTTCCAGCTGTGCTCACTCTGGGATCTGAGGTGAGAGTTTGGGGATTGACAGGGTAAGAAATGTGCAATCAAGAGAAAAGTTTAAGCCTTCTTATTTACCTGTGCACCATATATATAAGATGTGAGGAGAAAACCAGCTTCTGTGCAAGTTCAGCAAGAATAACCTCCACCAGCTGTGACTACTCTCACATTCAGCTCCCTCCAGCCTGCACACAGAGGAGAGGTAAATAGAGGCTACCTCATCTTTATGCCATCTTATTATTACGAGGATAAGGTAATCTCTGATTGCAAGACCAAAGCACTTTCCCATACTTTTAGTGTTGCTGGAGCAGTTTCAGAGACAGATCTAGGTGCTTGAGTCCAGCCCATTATGTTCAATGGAGCTGGATCCATTTGCAACTGTGCTACATTTGACTCCTGTAAAACACATCAACATGAGAAATAAATGAGTTTCTATAGGTCTTGGAGTTGTACACAAATGCACAATGATCTCAGATCCATCTGCTCCCCAAGGCCTGAAAGTGAAATCTGCTTCCAATCTTATGTTTTATGCTTATTGCTGTCATGCTGTTTATACACCCAAATGCTGCACATTCTCGTTTTGTTTAACATAAACAACAACTATGCACCGTCTGCTGAAACTTTGTCAACTGCCTCTTCCTTCTGTCTGGATAATGAAAAGACATAATCTAACAAATGTATCTTATTCTAACTGTTTGCTTCCAGACATAATATATCAAGTATGAACATAAGAAGCAAGGGGAAAAAAATCAGATCGATTTGCTTTCAGTGGATGTAACTCAGCTTGGCTTCATGGAAGTCAGAAGCAAGCATAAGCCAGCAACCCAAACCAGTGCTGTATCCTTTTTAATCCCATCCCCAAGGTTGCTGACGTGCCAAGCCAGACTGCTGCACTCCGAGGTTCATGCCTCTTGGGCAGACATTGGATTCACTGTGACAACGTTCACTTTTAAAAAGTTAAAGCAAGATCTACATGTTGGACCACCTTCCCACATCTGCAGTGTTAGAACTTCCCCTGATATATCCAATTGTGGATTGGCACAGATCTTGAACAATGCAGAAAGAGAGGATACTGTGAACCTTTTAGCTATGGGATGTTTGAAGATTTGAATGCACATAGCTGTTCTGCCCCATGATACATCCAGTCAACGCATCTGCAGTGGCCAACACTCTGGAGGTAATTGAAGCTATTGTTCTTCACAGTCTCCATTACATCCTGTGGTAATTCCTCTTTGAAAGTGAATTATCTTCTGAATGGTTATGGGCAGGATTTGAGAAATAATATGTAGAAAAAAACTCCACCAAAACAAAAAAACTATCTGGCTGTCATTTTCTGGACATCAGAACTGCAAGAATCTCAGTCCCATCCAAACAAAATGTCATTGCTATTCCTTCAACAAAATGAGATCCATTTCCTCAGCTGAGGTTGCAGAACTTTCATGAAGAACAGAAAATACAGAAAATGGTAAAAGAGAGATAGGAGAAGAGACATTGGTAAACTGATTTTAAACTCACAATGTGCGCTACTGTTATAAAACATATGTATCATCTCAGCTTCTGTCGTTATAACTGTGCCAAATTCAGGGGGAAAAAAAGCCACTAAAAAGCTCAGCAAAGCCCATCCAAAAAAAAAAGAACATGAAAACTTTGGATTTGGCTTTTCTTTTTCTTAATTCATATAGCTGTGTAGCTCCAACAAAACCAGTTGCCTAAAATTATTTCCACCCTGCATTTCCTTATCTTCTAATGGCTGAAATTTGCAAAAGCATGTTGAGTCATGTAGGTCCACTCCTTTACTTACCCATAACCTTCTTTCCTGCACGATTTCCAGTAAAGCTGCCCTCCATTGTCAATAACCATCCCTTAGGTCTCAACTTCCCCCTGCTAAAGCCTGCCAATCATGCTATTCTGGATTCCTGAGTCCTAGCATCCCTAGCCCAAAAATTAGAGCATCCCTGTGATCAAAGGTATTCAGCTAAAGGACATAAGGATGCTCTCTGGTAGCTGAGCATGAGCCAAATGCAGACCTGAGGCAGAGTAAGAGCAAGCTGGATGCCTTCCTGTCGCAGCGTCCCCAGTACCTCTGTGCACAGATCCAGGTTCCTGCTCTGCCAGTGCACTGCACAAACCACAGTCTTTCACTTACCATGGCGTCTAGGCAGATTGTAGCAGAACTCAAAACATCCTCAATGCATGGAAAACAAAAAGGAATGGACTATCAAAATGTTAGGCAAATATAGAAGGACCCAGGAGTGATGGGAAAAGCACCAGCATAAAAGTCAGAATAATATAAATTAGTTATTCATATCTACTAAATAATCAGTAAAAACTACAGCATTACACATAGCTCTTGTCCAAGTTGTTTGATCATTTCATTTCCATTTTTGAATAAAGAAAAGCTTATTTTGCTATTTCAGCTTTTGAACTGATCCAAGACATATGCAGGGATGCCACACACATAAAATAAAACACGCACACATATCCTCACCAGAGACAACCCGACATTTTCTAAACCTAAAAAAAAACCCAAATACTGTGAGTTTATCCTGAATGTGGGCGAGTTCTCATTTCACTGAGACAACTTTCTGGTGAAGATGGCTAAATAGTCATCTGGAAAACTAAAGCACTAAAAAACAGCTCACTGAAAGATTTCTGAGGCCTGGGATTTAACATAATGCACAATTTATCCATGCAGTTAACTGCTCTGATACATCTCTACAAGCCCCACGTTCAGGGCAGGGTTGGATGCTTCGATAATAATAGCAAGACAGGGATATAAAATCCCTTGCTTGGAGGGATGAGGGAAGGACAAGAAATCAAAACAAAGATTCTGTAGAAAAGTTTTTAGCAGGATCTGCCCCGAAATAGAAGGACTAATCAGGTTGTAGGGGGGCTATTAAGCTGGACTGGAGGACAGAGTGGACATTCAGTTTGCTGCCTTCCACATGAAATGTATATTCATCTCCAAAGAGGGAAAAAAAAATGCAGCTGGAAGACAGGAGCCTGACTCTTGGTCCTTTCACTTCTATTCCCAGGTGCATCTAAGAGTTGACCTTTATTTGGGCTAAAACCTATGTCTGCTGAGATAACCAGGGGAGCTTGTGGTCCCTCATTTGGGCAGGCAGGGACAGACTGATGGAAGGTTTCATGCAGGATGTGCTCACTGGGCTGCTGAGATTTTACAACAATCAGAAGTGCGCATACACATTCCCCACACCCCACATTTTGAGCTCCAAATTAAGAAATGGTGAGGTCAGTTCCTGAGACAGCAGCCTTGGGGCTGGAAAAGAAGTGGCAATAGCAGAGCTGATATTATCATAAAAGCTCCAGTTGAGGGCTGTGTTTGCTGGCAGCAGCACAGTTGCATTGCTCATGTCTGGGAGTGTTGGGAATGACAAATTTTCTGCAACAAAGATCCAACCTGAGCCAATATGCAGAAGCAAGACAGGGCCTATAGGTCCAGTCCGGCAACTGACTCATCTGGAAAAGACCTCAAGTCAATGCCAGAGTCCACAGAGCAGGGTTTGGGATGACATAATTAGGTCCCCATATGACAAATAAAGAAGCATTTGGAGGGGATTGATGGATTCAGACAAAGAACACTTACCCTGTGTGTTACATGTCCAAGATGAACAAGTAAGTCTTGAGGGAGGCTGGATATGGATCGTGGGAGCACCCATGAGCAGACATCAGTTTGCTATCTGGAGTGAAGCAAGTGCTGAAACATCCCTTGTGTTTGTTGCATTTTGTTACAGTGAATATTTAATTAGGCCAAAGCATGACTGGTAGTTTACAGACATACCATCTCTGCCATGGAGCTGCTTCAGAGCCTCCTTCAAGACAGGGTGGAGGCACAAAAAGGTGTACAATCTCTGGCCACCATTTCCACACAAAGTCTCTCCTGTGGGCAGTGAAATCTTTAACCAGCCACTTGAATACTTTTCTTGGCGGTCAGAAATCCACAAGCGCCAAGTGAGTATTCAAAACAGGAGCTTCATTATGCCTGAGCATTGCTAAGACTCAGAAATAGCCTTTATTTTTTTTTTTTTTTTGGCTGAAACAAGGATGTAGGTGCCTATTTTAGATGACTTTTGGGACATTGATAGCTCTTGAAGAAAACCCTCAGGAAAGTTCTTTACACTGAAAACCTCATTAGTCCTTCAGGTCCCATGGTACAGAAGGTGGCACCCTGTGCAGAGTCAAGATCCACATTGTCCTGCAGAACTGGATGTGGCTGTGGGGATCCAACATCAAGATTCTCAGTAATCAGAACCCAAATCTGTCTGGTTTTCCCTCCAAAACACTAATGCCAGCTTTTCACTTCCATCAGCAGCCTCCAGCCTATTCAAACCAGGGTCCTCAGAAACATGAGTCTCTCATTGTCTTCTTGCCATCTTGAAACATACCCAGCCCTGAACATTCCAACACTGGGGAGACCAAACAGTATACATATCTGCAGGCAGCAAAACTGTATCTGCCAACACCAACCAAGCTGAATCCTGTGTCAAGGGTAGGCACCATCCTGAGGATGGTGGACTTGAAGACACTGCTGGGACCTGAGCATTGCCTAGGCTTCCTCAGGAATTAATTCATAGCAAGTCTGGCAGTACAGGATGGGTAACTCGACTCCAGGTGATTGCAATCACTTTCAGGGTCATCACCAGCTGCCATAGAGGGGTAAATTGAGGCTGCCCTTTTGCTTCCTCTCACTCTTTTTACTGCTATTAGAGATGAAGTGAAGCATCTTTTTCAGTGAAAAAAATGTATTAAAATATAGGCCTGATCCCTTTCTCTTAGGCTCACATCTTTTCCCGTGAGCACATAAACCTCAATCATTCTGACATCTTCATTGATCCCAATGAAAGGACAAATTAAAAGCTGATCATTAATTCACAGGCTCACTCTGCCCCTCTCCCACAGAGAAACATCAGCTCATTTACATCAAGTATTCACTTTGTGTTCCATTCCCAAATGTGCCATAATACCCCAGATGTTTAGGAAAACCCTCCAAAATGTGGAGACTTATTTGGGAATGACCTGGACTGCATGAGATCCTGCTGCAGGCCTCTCCCCCCAACCACTCCATGATCACCATCACAATGAGTTTCTACTTTTCCAAACATTTAACTCTATGATACCCATTCATGCCAACTTTGCTCATTTTTTAATTCACAGAAGGTTTCCAAAGGAAGAAAATCAGCCTTAGGATCCTTTGATACAAGTTTGCCTGCCATAGACCATTGAGCTTTTATTTATTTTTCAGTACATGAGCCATACAACCACCCTGTGCAAAACAGCTTCCCTGCAGCCTTAGACCTGGCAGAAGATGGCTTGAAAACTGCCTTTGGCCCAGGCAGTCAGCAGGGAAAGACATTTCAGCCTAGCTGGGGCTTCAGCAGCTATGTGGGCATGCAACCACATTGCAAACAACTTCAATAAATGTGTCAAGCAAGTGTGAATTCTGACACAGGACAACAGCTCATGCTTAAAAACCTCTTGCTACCTGTAGCTGAACTACAGGTTGCTGTAGCTCAACTACAGTTAGCTTACAAAGTCTTCAGTTGACCAACAAGAGGGATAACAGCTACAGTTAGGAAAAAATCCTGACTTGCTTGGCCTCAGAGGCTGCATCTGCTTGTGCACAGCCACTCACATGCTCACCAGCACAACGGTGTCTGAGCTGTTCCACCAAGACTTCATCTGCCATGAACTGAACTAATAAACAGCATCAACTCTCCTCTCTCCAGATCTTGCAGCTCTGCTTGTGGCTTTGCTTTTGCGTGGGTTTTCCAGACAGAAAACATGATGTGTGTTAAAGACCCTAGAGCTGTAGCAGGAGGAGGTCAAATAAATTAGACAAAGTCACAGAGGAAGTCAGGAGAAGAGCAGCTAAGAGAGGCCTCAGTCCATTTAAGGCTTCCCAGCCCTGTGCCTTAACCACAACCATCCCTCTGCTTACATCTCATTTTATCCTCTAAATGCTGGAGGCTGTTTAGGGTCTTTTTTTCTTTTTTTTTTTTTTTTTCTGTTCAAATATTTTACTAGCTGCACTGAAAAGAGAGCGACAAACAGTAGGGGCAAATCTCTCACGGCCAGAATACAATGAAGCACATAAATGCGAGGGATTGCTCCTTACAATGCTTGAATCAAAGATAAACATGAAAAGAGCTACCTCCTTAGAGCACAAAACAGAGGAAGACACCATTCCCAAGGGGAGCAGTAATGTCTTTAAAAAATAAACGAGCCAACTCAAAGGACAGAACAATGCAGGGATTAATATTTTTTCACCCAACTCACCTAGATTTCAAAACCAGGCAATTTGATGGCAAACATCTTTTTGGAACAGCATGGGGATGTGGGACGCGCTGCTGACAGAGCCCCTCTTCCAAGGTCTCCAAAGCACTCTGCAGTCTTTCATTAAGGAAACCTCCTTAGATGCTGGCTAGAAAGCTCTTGTCCTTAAAATGTCATCGTGCCTATACAGGGCTGTCAGATCACTCCTGGGGAGCTGTGGGCATAACATGATCCTCAACCCCAGCTTTCCAGCCTGGAGTTGCCTTCCAGAGTTGGCAGCCACCATGGTAGCCAGCGTTGGGTGTTCCCCAGGGAAGTAGGCAGACCCATGCCCAAGTAGAATGAGTCTGGGTGCTGGTAGGCCTTCTGAAGGGCAATAGGATGGCAGCATTATCAGTTGTTTTAGGAAACTAAGCACTTAAAATATGCAATGGGTTGAGGTGAATCTGTTCTGTGAGACTCATGAGACTACATCTGAAATAGTATCCAGTTCTGGGCCCCTCAGTTCAAGAAGGACAGGGACCTGCTGGAGAGAGTTCAGCACAGGGCCACCAAGATGATGAAGGGAGTGGAGCATCTCCCTTCTGATGAAAGGCTGAGGGAGCTGAGGCTGTTTAGTCTGGAGACTGAGGGGTGACCTCATTAAGGCTTACATTTGTAAGGGCAGCTGTCAAGAGGCGGGAGCCAGGCTCTTCTCAATGATGTCCAATGATAGAACACAGAGCAATGGGTACAAGCTGGAACATAAGAGGGTCCAAAGAAACACAAGGAATAATTTCTTCACTGAAGATGACAGAGCACAGCAACAGTCTACCCAGATGGGTTGTGAAGTCTCCTTCTCTGGGGACATTCAAAATCCAACTGGATGAGTGTGAACTACTCTAGGGGATCCTGCTCTGGCAGGGGGGTTTGGACTAGATGATCTTTCAAGGTCCGTTCCAACTCTGAGATTCTGTGATCATGTGATTCTGTGAGGCCTTTGCTTCCCTTGAATGTACCAGCCAAGTTATCCATGCAGTGAGACATTGGCATTAGGAAAAAAAAAGCAAGGCTGAAGATGTCTTGAAAAGGAGCCCCTCCTCACTGCTTACCTGCAGGAAAGACGCAACACATTCCGTGAGGCTCTGCCTGACAAATCCAGGCAAAATCCCTAAATACGAGAGTTTTTATCCAGTCGGGGGGGGAAAAAAAAAAGAGAAACCAGCATAGTAGGGGTTAAGCCTCAAGATGAGATGGGGGTGAAAACCATGTGAAAACCAGCACAGCTCACTGAAAGAATCAGCCACCAGAGTGAATTGTTGCCATGGCCAGGGGAGAAGAAGGGCTACTGAATATTTATTGCCCTTTGAAAAAAGCTGCCCATCCTTGACTGGTCCCGTACACCATGTCAGGGAACTGCTGCTGTCAGTTGTAGATGTCAAATTATTCTGCAGTTTCATCTAGCATACAGCTCTGCAACTGCCCTCCAGCAGGATCTACATGCTTGGACTCTTGTTGCTGCTATAGATAATTTTATTCTGCAAATGCTGCAAAGATGCAGGAATAGGCACAGCAGGGGAGAGGCAGAGATGGGCTGCCCAGGATGGACACTGGGGCATGCTCAGCTGTGGCAGGCACAGCCTTGACAGCATCAACTCGTGAGGAAGAGGAAGGAGAAAAAAAAAATATCAAAGAGAAATAAAACAAGCATGCATAGAAGGACTGAAGCAAAGCAGAACTGCTTCCACTGGTATTCCCCTAGCAACCATGGTCAGCCAGAAGGTTGGGGGGAAGAGGGTGGTGGTGTTTTTCAGTGAATAACCCTTTGGGAAAGCAAATCAAATTGATATATTGCCAAGCAAAAACTGAGGCCCACTACCAACACCAGAGGAATTTGATTGTAGGATGGCTAAATGACTAAAAGGCTTTTGGTTTTCACCTGATTTGAAGGCATGTCTTTTCCTGAAAAAGAGAAGGAGAGCACGTTAAGTTACGTCAATACTCTTTTTGAATCCTGTGAAGTACTTCTGCCTTCTGCCGACATCCATGACCTTGGGTACAGGTCATTTGGGGTATGCCACAGCCAAGGAGTGCTCCTCTTGCTGGATATATGCCAGAGAGGCCTGTGCGTCCCACGGGACCCTTGTGCTTTACATTCTGAGTCTGAAGAAGCTCAGACTGCATGTTTACTGTGTTACATTTAGATAATTTGCTATCCTTTTGTGGAAATGGAACCTTTTTGTCTTGCTACCAGAGATGGAGCAGCCTTTGCTGTCAGCTTGGCACTTTTTTTCTCAGTGCTCCATCCTTGCATGTACTGCAATTTACTGTTTATATTTCCTTTGACATGTGATAGTAGAGGTCAGTAACACTCAGATTTCACCAAAGTATATAACACAGTTACTCTAGTCAGTGCAAGAAACACACTGCTTTAGACAACAGCAAGAAAGCACCTGTATATTTTTACTTGTTTCAAACTCCAGATTTTAAAACACAAGGCAGATAACAAAAGATAACCTTTAGCAGCTGCTGGTCCACCTGGAAACCACTCCATTTCCACTTGGTGCCAGTAAAAAGCTGCTTCTGAACCTCACTCTTGCAATATAGATAAGGAATACAACAGAAAGCTGAATCAACACTGAAATGCCAAATGTAAAAGGGATGAGGTCCAATGTGTGCTCAGGAAGAGGTAAAAAAAATGTTTTGGCTCTAGTGTCACTGGACTGATATGAGTTCATGAAAGTGGCGGCAAAGATAATTTAAAGCAGCCCACTAGACCACTCATCTCTTCCCCCATGCTTCTTTACCCTCAAAAGATATAGAAAGAAAAAACAGTTCAATTATATCTACATCAGATTTATGGCTCTCATGAGATCTCTAGCAGCCCAAAAGGCCAAGAACAGGCAGCTCTTAGCCCTGATTAAAGCAGAAAGCCAACACAGGTGAAACTAGCTCCTTGCATGCCACAACTCTAGGTTTTCATGCAAGGGCTCTGCTGAGTATATGGGCCCGAGAAGGAATCAATTGCCTTTGTGCCCTTAACTATGGAGAAAGACCCCACCGGGATGGAAGGAGCCACTGGGCTAAAAGTTTTCATATTCTAGCTTGAAATTCAATTTTGCTTAAATGAGTCCATTTTAAAGGCAACCTGGGACCAAGTACATGTCACAGGCACATTTTTAATGATGGCATCATTGTTTGCAAAGAGCACTGGGGAGACTGCTGCAAAACATGCATTCACCCAACATCAAGGGTACCCAATATTAAAAGTAAAGCAGCTCTCAAAAGGCAGAAAATTCAGTTGCCGGAGGCTACCCATTTGGACTGCCCCAGGCAGCTGGGTTCCCAAGCAAACAAGCACAGGGCTGGGGGAGTAGAAAGGATTTTGCATGGTTCATGTGTCAGACACAGCTCAGAAAGGTCAATCAGTTTTGCAGCAGGAGCCAAAGGAGAGGGAAAACTGCAGTTGATTAGGAGGAAGGGGGGAAGGGGAGAAGGAATCTGTGGCTGTGCCAAAACCTTTGTAAACAAACTTCACTGCAATGTTGCAGATGAAAGAGCAGAGCCTGGCGAGCAGGATACTGTTCTTAGGCATAAATCAGGAGCTGCTCCAGCAAAATCAAGGAAGTCATGCCGGCACAAGCAGGGGGAGAACCACCCCCTCCTGTTCCCAAACAATAGTCCTGGGCCCCTAAACACAATTTCCCCCTCACACATCGGAGCAGCTGACTTGGGTGGTAGCACAGATGAGCATCTCCAGCGTTGGAGGAGAACCAAGCCCCCCCAAACACCTGTTCCTGCCCTGATTTGGGAAGCAAAGGTGCATCCATCAAACCACAGCCAGTTCAAGAGGAGAGGGCAGCAGTTTCACCTCCAGCTTCTGGATTCCCTTTGTTCCTTCCTGATGGCAGGTCTCTTATGTGTGCACAAGGGGCGGCCACTCTGCCTGGTAGGGAACAGGCAGTTGTCCCACAAGCAGATCAGCAGCGACTCAGACCACAGCTTGCTGACAACACACTGAGCCACAAGCCACATTTTACACCCTTTTACAATAAATATTAGCTGGAGGGGGCACTGCTTTTCCCACTCTCCTGCCAGCAAGACCTCTTATTGTTTACTCTCCCCAGCAATCCAGGCGCTCTTGTTAATGTGCTATGATTGAGTACTTTGGAGAGGACAGGTTTGGGGTTAGCTCCCGGCTCCCTTCAGAGAGCTGTTTACTCTTTAGTGGTGCCTATGGCCATCTGAAGACAGTGCTCCTTCACCCCTGCTGCGTCCATCTGCTTTGTCTGCCTGTTTTCCTGCTGCCACCGGCAGGCAGCTGGCCTGTGCATTTCAGCTCCCTGTTTGGAAACCCCTGGAGGAAAAAATAAAATTAACCCTGTAACGAAGGGAGCTGGGAAGGATGGAGAGGAGCAGCTTTGCCTTGCAAAGCCAGCAGCCACCAGCTTTCATCTTGTGCACGCACAGCCTGCAAAGACAGGCACCGGCACGGGGCCAAGCCTTGGTTGACATCAGGACACTGCTGGCACCAGGTAAGGAGTTGCATAGGCTTTTTATCTTGTTTTGTTTTTTTTTTTTTTAATCTGGAGTGAACAGTGTGCAAGCAGAAGGTTTTAGTTCCTCTCGAGTCCTGCTACCTCTGTCCGATGACATGGGTTTTGAACCAAGTTGCTCCTGGTCTTGATGCGCTGTGGGTCTACAGCGGTTCCTCGGCTCCTGATACCCCTTAGCCACATCTAGCCCAAGCCACCAGCTGGCACATTCTCCATCCTTGCTCACAAAGTGCCCAACACAGGAACACAACTATGAGACACCATGATCACAGCCATGGAGCCTAGTCTGCTCACACACACTTGACACCCTCTGCCTAAATGCCTCTGTCATTGCCCTGCCTAAATGCCACACATTCGTTGCAGACAGTGGTTTCTAGGAACCCAGATTTGGTCTCAGGGCTACAAAAGAGGTTAAAGGAGAGCTGTAACCAGTGCGAGCCATGGAGTCACAGTCCATGAGAACAGAGACATCCTGCTTGATGCCTTTTGAAAATCTGGCTTTGTATCCTCCCTTAAACCAGACCTCTTGCAGTTCAAGGGAGGGCCAACGTGTCTGCAGTTTGCAACATCACTGAACTCACCAGTGCTCCCAGTTCCCCCAGATGCACTTCCAGCAGCATCACAGGTCATCCGCCAACCGATAAGGGCTCTGGGGCAGAGCCAAGGATCACACAGAGTCACCAATCACACTTTGACCCTACGGGAAAGAGACATCTGGCATAAAGCCGGAGCACTGCCTGGAGATCCCAACCTCCTGCAAGGGGCCTGACCTTTGGATACGGCAAGGGGCTGAGCTCTGGGCTCATGTGTTCAGCCACCACAACCTCTGCTGCCAGAGTATCTGAATCCTTTGGTCTATCCCAAAACCCTCCAAGACAGTGATCATTTCTGCACAGACTGACCCAATTTGGGAAGTATTAATCTGCCAAAAAATACAACTGGCAAGTGAGCTAACAGGGTAACATGCTGGGTGCCTGCAGGCAGATGCAAAAGCATACCTGCATCCCCACTCCCACCATGCAAACACAGCAGCTCATATGTTTGTGTTTCATGTACACACATACACCCTCACAGCACTCTGCAACTGGGGGCTAGCCACACATTTTCCCTAATAATCCCCAGCTCTGAGTGGAAATCGGAGGCCATTCCTGGTTTGCCTTTGTCCTCCCTCAGATCTGCAGAGCATAAACGTGATCTGCTCCTCTTCACACACAACACTCCTGGCTAACAGGAAAAGTAAGTGGAACCAGAAGTTAGCTACAGTTGTCAAGCCAATATTATATGCTGGGGAAAACAGCAAAATTCACTAATCTCCAGGGAAAACTGTAAGCCCCTATGCACACAGGCTCCTATGGATAAATAGGTATATAGGATCTAACATCCCCCAGAGACCTCAGCTACTCAGCCTGCTCCCTGAGGAGTCTGCAAAGCATCTTTTTTTTTTTCTTTCTCTTTCAAGTCACCCACTAAATCCACAGGATGTGGGGTTTTAGGGGCTGCTCAATGCCATTTCTCCTGGCAGGGCCCATGGCCAGCAGTCGCTCTGACACCACAGCCCTCAGCACAGGTAGAGCAGCTACCAGGTGCCTATCAGCAGGGAATCACACCTTAAGATCTCATGTGTGCCCCCCACTGGTAGCCAGGGCTGCAACCAAACCCTTTTGCCAAATGTTCCTCCCCACTCATGGCATCTCAACAAGAGCAGCTGGGCCAGTGGAGCTGCATTCGCTGACACATTTGCCTTGACATTCCTCTCCCGAGGTGTGCATAACTCCTGCTAACATTAAAGAGATACTCCAGTGCCTTCAACAGAAAATAGACATCCCTGATTGTTAAGAGATTGTATTTATAATAGTCAAAGTCTCTGTAAATTACGTTTATATGGATGTTCTGCTGTTGGTCTGGGTCCATTAGAGACACTTTTTCTTACCCTCATTTCCTCTCTTGTCTTCCAAGTAATAGGCTTTGCTCATGCCAGTTCCATACTGCTGTCCATCGGAAATAGATCCAAGTGAGCGAGGCTGAGGATATTTTCTCCCCAAAGCCTTTGACTGTACAGAAAGAACAAAAAATGCCACCTGCTACCTGATGGAGTCTAATTTCCTGCTAGGAAAAGCTGCTTGCTAAACATCTGGCCTGACAGGCTAGCAAGATGATTTCCAGCAGAGCTAGAGAAAACAGCAGAACATGCACACGTTGGACTGGAGATCCTGGCCACCCTTCAGCAGTACTAGGCTGCCCATGGTGACAGCAACAACAAAAAAGCCTCTGGTTACCAAAATCCTCTGCAAATAGCATGCAGGGAGCCTGACAGTGTCTATATGTAGGGGAATACACCACCACCATGAGTATTTTGTGCAAGTCAGGACCTCAAGCTGCAGAGGACTGTGGGAGTTTAGCCCTGTCCCACCTACCAGGTGCAGGTGCCTAGATTTTCCAGAATTAACCCATAGCTTATATAGTAACAGCCACTCTTACCCTGACTGCAAGGCAATCAACCACTGACCTCAGACAGAGGTACTCTGAATTTTCCTTTTTCCCTCTGCATCCCTTTGAGTGCTGACAATGTAGCAGGGTTACTGGTTTCCATCCAGTATAACATTTGGGGTCCTACTTTCACACCAAGATCTGTCCAGGCTGTTTCTGAGAGCTCTGGCCAGTTGTCTGATCCCACACAGCAAGGGGCACCCAAACAGCCAAGTATTAGTGAGCTGAGAGGGTGAAATAACCTAGAAAGAAAACACACCTCTTGTATTCTGGTGAGTCCAGCACATTTCCAAAACTGAGTCCAAGACCTACATATAGGATCTTTCACTCAATAGACGTGGATGCTGTCCTGGGGGAAAGGAGGGAAACCTCCGTTTTAAATTGGTGGGAGGTGTCCAAGGAGCAAAAACCCTGGCATTGTTGGGACATACCAGAAAACCACAGATGTGCAGAATGTGCTGATGTGCTGATGTGCAGAATCAATAACATCGTGGTAGTCTGTGTTTTGCAGTGCAGCTTCACAATGAGAAATGAATTATCTTGAATGATGAATTAATTTTTGTAAGCAGCAGATTGTGAGGAGACATTTTTGGAGAGAGGGAAGAAAACAGAGCTCTGTACATGGACACAGAAGTGACACAGCGGGAGGATCTCTTGGGGTTGCAGCTTAGCCTCCTGCCCCTATTTCTTCTTCTAAGGCACAGCATCATAAGAAGAGACATAACCTCTGTCCAGACTTCAGACACTCATCTGATTTTGCTCATCTTTTGGTATTTGGATGAGACTGCATGAGCTTTTTTAGCAGTCAGACAACAGAGGTTTGGCATTGTCACCACAAAGCATGAGAAAAACCATCAGCTGGGTTTGGAAACCATGAGATTGGCTTGAAAAGCACAAGAAATCTTTTTATTATTATTATTTTTTCATCTGCTGTCAAACAATACACATTTTTTGTGTTCAGATTTAATTCTCTAAAATGTCAGGATCTGGGCTTTTAAGGAAATTTATCTTTTTGAGCCAGAAGGAATAAACATTTCTTTTTTTGTTTTTTTCTCATAAGTGATTCTTGTGCAGTTGCGCAACAATAAACTCAGGCTTTGAGGTGGGCAAAGAAAGCTCCCAGTGGCTTTCATGGGGCTCACTGTCAAATTAATGAGTGAAATGGCTGGTCATTGATGTACATATCACACCTGACTCACGCTCCCACCACTTGTGCATGTCCACCTCCCATCCTGCATGGCTACATGAGCCAATAGCATCCAGTCAACTGCAAGCATCCATACAGCCTATGTGAAAAATAGGTCTGCTGACCTATAATAGGGTCTGCTTTCCTATTTGTCTGCAGCTTTCATTAAGTGAGGTTATCCCTTGCACACAG
The DNA here is from genome assembly GCA_013401255.1 of Urocolius indicus. NCBI lineage: Eukaryota > Metazoa > Chordata > Aves > Coliiformes > Coliidae > Urocolius > Urocolius indicus. Next base: position 162,831 of record WBNH01000715.1, read on the forward strand.
CAAGTTTCTGCTAAGGTTTGCCAAATGTGACGCTTTGGACATGAGCACCTAACCTAGGTGCTCAGTAGTTTCAGATACTAGGTAGTAAAAACCTTCATAGAATCATAGAATCTTTTTGGTTAGAAAAGACCATTAAGATCATCAAGTCCAACCACTAACCTAACACTAAACCATGTCCCTCAGCATCTCATCCATGCATCTTTTAAATATCTCCAGGGATGGTGAGTCCACCACCTCCCTCCTGGGCAGCCTGTGCCAGTGTCTAACAATCCTCTCAGTAAAAAAAGTTTTTCCTAATCTCCAACCTAAAGCTCCTCTTGCACAACTTGAGGCCATTTTGTCTTGCCCTATCACTTGGTGCTCAGGAGAAGAGACTCTCACCTCACTACAACCTCCTGTCAGGTAGTTTGTGGAGAGTGATCATGTCTCTTCTCAGCCTCCTCTTCTAAAAAACAACCCCAGCTTCCTAAGCTGCTCCTCATAAGACTTGTTTTCCAGGCCAGCTTCATTGCCCCTTGCCAGTCTTGTGACTGAGAGTCCCCACAATGCATGTGGTCTTGCAAAAAATAAACCCAAAATACTTCTCTGCCCAAGAAAACCCAATTGTAGTTCAGGCATTGGGTAGAGCCTATACCCTGATGCCAGTTCCTGCTCTTTTGCTGCAAACAAGACCAGAAACAGGCACTTTATCAAGTATACAGGCAGGTTCCCCCACACCTTGAAGTTAAAAAAAAATGACCATCAGTTAGCATTAAAAAGAAAATACAAGCTTTAAATAAAGCATTCAGCCATGAAAACGTGCTTAGGTGGCGCTCAAGGCCCTTTTCATCAGAATTCACACAAAAAGCCTTCTCATTGCTTTCCATGTCATTATGAACTCTTCCAAAATGAGTGGCACCAAAGGTAGGAAACACTCCCTCCTGACAAACCACCTCCCCTCCACTTCCCTCTGGCAGTCTTTGGCAGACTCTTGCCTGCCACTGTCCTACTCCCCACAGCTGACAGGTCCCATTGTGCCTCCTTCCCAAAACAGCTGCACCATAAATAAAGACATCAAGGCACAGGGGCTGGGGCTTGTTGAAGTTGGGGAAGAAAACACAGGTTAAAGGGTAACATGAAGCTGAAGGGAAGGGATCAACAATCATTGAATTACGAGCATGCTCAGGAGCACATGAAATGCAGCTGAAACCTGAAGATTTTCTGCAAATGTACCTGCACAGGTATTTCTGCCTCTGATTATCCACTGTGCTGGGCTTCCAATAGCATCAAAATCACAAAGCTAATTGCACTGTAAAAGTAACGGCCTATGAAATTTTTAATGGAGCAGACTGCACTTGTAATTTTTTTTCCCCTCTGTGATTCAATATACTTCAATATCTTCTCTCCCTTGCAGCATTTGATTCAAGCTGACAGTAGATTTATGCAATAGCCTTTCTCCATGCCATAAAGACTGAACCACAGGACAGCAAGGGTCTATTTTCTAGCTGGATCCAGACAGCTGAGGGCCACAGCTGGATACTCAAATATTTTGAGGAATATCTAAAAATACATCCTCACCACCAAATTACCAATATGTAGATACATGTAGCAATCACTCATCACCAGACACAGAGTTTTGGCATCCCTCTGCCATTGTATAACACAGGGTGAGACAGGCTGTGAGGTATCTACAAGAGGCAGTGGCCCTTGCACAGGAAGATATGGCTACTGGGCTTCTACTGCTCTTCCAGGGAAAATAGGTCTGAGAAAGGGAAAAGCAGAAAATATTTGAAGAGTTTAGTGGCAGGGATAGAAGTAAAGCAGCACACAAGCTAGGATGAGGATAAGTTTTAAAGGCAACATGGAACACTGTGCTAGAATGCAGTAATGAGAGTACTGGTGGGGTCCAAACTCAAGGGAAGGCAGCGGGCACCAGGTGTCTTTCTGCACACCATTTAGGTCCAAAGCTGTCATATCTTACAACCACTTCCAACCCTTAAAGCTGAAAACAACCTGCCATTGGCAGATGGTTGGTTCATGTCTTGCAGTCACACCTCTTGAGCAGAAGTGGATCGTCCTCTGTTGATGCTGATGTCCAAGAGAATGAGAGACAGCTGGCTACAATCAGATTGTATGGACCCATCTCATCCATTGCCATCTTCATGGAATTGAAAATACAAGCATCCCTCTCCCTCTGAAGTTCATCACACATCCAGGAACCAGGCATCCCATTGCAGAGTCTTCCAAGGGACAGACTCCATGTTCAGTGTATGCCTAATGTACACAGAAGTTCTGCACAAAGTACAGCACCTGGGGTCACACAGCTACAAAGACAAGGCTAATGGAGGAGAAGAAAGAAGAGAATAAGGTGATGTACTGGAGCTCTGCAGATGGAGCAAGGATAGCTAAGCAGCAGAGAGATCCACAGATGTTTTTCATAAGACATCAAAACATCCTCTCAGTTGTTCTATATCAACATTTCTGTTCCCGCAGAGATAACAAAATGGTCCATTTTCCATGCTGCCTCAGAAAATTCCTGGATGAAAAATTCCATCTCCAACCAGTCCTAAATATTGGACAGACAGGCTGTGAGGTATCTACAGACCACAGCTCCATGGGGCTAAATCCCACTGGAAGAAATAGGACCCCCTCAGTGGAGTGAGTTATATGAGATAAAGAGCATAGAGAAAGTGCAAACAGAAGAATTAGGGAAACATGCCCACATCCCAAAACTAACAAGCACCTCAAGGCTCCAAAAATAACTTGATTTCCTGTCTGAGCCCACCCTAAAAATGATCAGCCACAGGCTGCACTGAACAAATCATCGTCAGATGAAGAAGTGACCAGTGCTACACTGATGCCACTCATTTTCACATCTGCAGAGCATTAGTGGGATGCTTGTGTTGCTAACTCACACAAACACATGCACAATTTAGATATATTCTAATAGACAGCTCTGGTCCATGACATTCCTGCAGGTCAGAACTAAAATAAAAGGCAGAGACGTGGCGTGCACCTCTGGTTAGACTGTTGGCTGGCTCAGCACAGAGGCAGCCTGCAGTTAATCAGCCTTCTTTCTCCACTAACTGTCACTGCAAACAAAGGAATTAGCAGAAGGTCTGTAGGGAGCATTGAGATAATTTGGCTGGCTGAAGAAAAGAGAAAGAAAAGAAAAGCAAAACAAAATTACTGAGAAATTTACTTGCTCTGACCTCTCCATAAATATTTAGATATAATCATCATTACCTTGGAGTAAATTAAGTTATAAACAGTCTCCACAATTGTCCATGATGAATGCGTATCGGCATCAGAGAGCACTTTATTGCAAGTTAATGTGGAAGCAGAGCACCTCTATCAATCAGGATGCAGAAGTGCTGTCTGATGATATCAGCCTATCTCAACCTGTTCATAGTGGACATTGTACACTTGCTCACCCACACACGCCTGCCTCTCATTCTTATTATATTAACCAACACATATCAAACCACAGTAGATGGTCAGACTTGTGTTTGTGGAGATGGAATAACGAGGGACCTGGAGTGTGTGTCCTCAGTCATGGCAGTGACATTCATATTATCATAGAATCACAAAACAGTAAGGGTGGAAGGGACCTTTAGCGACCAT
>WBNH01000716.1:0-15899 GCA_013401255.1 Urocolius indicus
TTATGGGGAAGTGGGGGGGTGGCAAACCCCACCCCCCCCACATCAAGGAGTGGGGCAAGGGAGTCCATTGGGGTAAAGCTCCCCATGGCACTGCTGGCCAGGCTTTTGGGGGGGCACAAAGGCAACCGGGGGGGGTTCTCCCTCACCCCCAAAACCAGCTCATGGGGGGGGGGGGAACACGACAACCCCAGCCTCCACCCCCTCACCCTAACGTATGTAAACATCTTGGCCCCAGCCCTCCACCTCGCCCTGCTCCAGCCCCAGGGGCTCCGGTACATCGGGGCCGTAGGGCTCCTGCCCCTTGGCTCGACCCCGCAGCCCCCGGCCCTGGGGCTCTTCCTCCTCCTCCTCCTCCTCCCTCCACGCCTCGTGACCGGGGGGGCCACGGAGAGCGGCGCCGGGGGGACCCGACGGCTCCTCCTCTGCGGGATCCATCTCGATGTCCATGCAACAGGAATCGCCGGGTTCCGTCCCGGCTGAATCCCGGCTGCCCGGGGTCTCCAAATCGAAGGTGTCCTGGCGGGACAGGTTGCGGGGGGCCGGGCGGGAGAGCGGCGGAGGGGGGCGGCCCTGCCCGGAGCCCCCCAGCTCGGTGGGACCGTGCCGGGGGCGGCCGTGGTCCCCCTCGATTGACGGCTCCCCGGGCACTACGTAGGGACCCTGGTTAGGAGAAGCAACCACACCGTGCAAGGAGACAGACAGATTGGGGAGGGGGAGTTAGTGGGGCTGGGGTTAGCTGGGGGGACAGGGGAGTACATGCACTCCTGCCCTGCCCGGCCTGCTCACTCGGGACATGACAGTGCCAGGTTTCAGCCCGCGATGGGAGGAGGAGGGGGTCACCGGGGGTAGGAGGGGGCTGCGGTGAGGAGGGGGCTGGCTGGAAGAATTAGCAACAGACAACACAGGACACATGTCCCTCCTCTGCCTCCTGCCCCGGGTGGGTGCTGTGGTGCTGTGAAGGTCACAGTGGGATGGGGCTCTGCACCTCCACCCTGAGCCCCACCAGGATCTCCCCTCAGCCCTTGCTGCTGTCACAGCCCTGTCCCCAGCTTCAACATGTCCGGGGAGTGGGGGGTTCTGACCCCCAGGGAAGCACAGAGAGGATCCACATTCCCAGGGGGTTTGAAGGGGACAGATTCATGGGGGGAGCCAATCCCCAGGGAGAGTCCAGGCCAGGGAGGAGGCCCATATCTCCAGAAATTTGGTGTTGGCACCAATCTCAGGCAGGGAGGAGACCTCCAGGGCTGATCCTAGAGTGGCTTCCCCCCCACCCCCCGGGATGGGAAGCAGGATCCCAGAGGAGGCAGGGGGAGGATCCCAGGGATGATCCCTCTCTAGGGTGCTGCAGCTCTCCAAGGTGGCCTCAGACCTGGGAGGGAGTGCAGGTTCCCAGAGTAGCCCCAATCCCGGGGGGGGTGGGAGGGTGCATGTTCCCAGAGGGCAGATCCCAGGAATGGTCTCCCTCCTGGGGGGCCACAGTTCCCCTGGCTGTCCCCAATCTCAGGGATGTCCTCAAGGGCAGTGGGTGGGAGGTGGAAGAGGGAGTGGTCTCAGGCCCCTCCTCGTCCCCAGAGGCTGAGGTTCTAGCACAAGGAGGTGTACCTGGAGGTTGGAGATGGGGGCGGGGCTGGCTGGCAGCCAGTGTAGCTGTGGCCATGGTGTGGTTGAGCAGCAGGCTGCGGGGGTTGCTGCTGGTGGGGTGAGTCACCTTCCAGTAGGCCTCCAGGTACTCAGCCAGGTGCTCACAGGCTTCAGCCAGCTGCAGGGAGGAGGGTGTGGGGCAGAGCAAGGCAGCAGGGCCCAGGGGAGAGGCTATGGGGCCAAGGTGAGGCCTGTGGGATGGATGGGGGGTGTGTTCTGGGGACAGAGAGGGCGCAATGGGATGAGGTGGAGTCAATGGGATGGTGTGAGGCACCTGGGACAGGGTGGGGTCAGTGGGGCAGGGAATGGGACAGGGTCAATGGGATGCAGTGGGGGTCAATGGGATGAGGTGGGGCTTCTGGGGACAGGGCAGGGTAATGGGATGGGCAGGGCCTGTGACCTGAGCAGAGGTGATGAGAAAAGCTTCTGTCCTGCAGAGGTAAAGTGCCTGGGGCAGGGTCATAGTGGGGTCTCACTCTGCACCTCAGCTGCAGGCACGGGGACACAGCGGGGTCAGGGGGGCACAGGAGGGACCACAGGGGCTGTGGGGACAACTGCTGGGAGGTGTGACGTTGGGAATGGGAGAGGAGCAGGAGAAGTCTTGTACTGGGATTTGACCATTCCAGTGTCCCCTCAGCCCCAGGGAGGGTGGGGAGGAAGGGGGCAAGGGGCTCCCAGCTCTGGCACCATCCAGGAAAGGAATTCTAGAATCATCTTGGTTGGAAAAGCCCTTTAAGCTCCTGGAGTCCACCCCCTACCCTCATAGTGCCCAGCCCACCACTAACCCACGGCCCTCAGCACCTCAGCTCCACGCCTTTGGGATCCCTCCAGGGCTGGGCACTCCCCCACCTCCCTGGGCAGCCTGGCACAGGGGCTGACAACTCAGGCAAAAAGTTCTGTCTCAGCTCCAATCTAAACCTCCCCTGGGGCAACTTGAGCCCATNGAAAGTGCAGCTGGAAAAGTCCAATCAGAGTTATTGTAACCAAGCCAGCTTTGCATTGCTTATAAAAGCCTGATGCTCGCTAATAAAGTGGAGAGTTATGACCTAACCATATTGGTGTCTGTCATTTCTCCAGCGGTGCTCTCTCCAACAATTGTTGTACCTTCCCCAGGGAAGGGAAAACAACACCTGAAACCCCCAAATGCCAACCCAACCCCAGCTCCATGCCCTCCCCCAGCAGACCCCAGCCCCATGCCCATCTCCTTGATGTGCAGGAAGTCTTTGGGCTCGAAGCAGATGGCCATGCCCTGCACCAGCACGTTGTTGCTGGCAGAGGAGTTGTAGCCAATGTTGGTCCACATGGCAAATGCCACTGGCTTCGTCTGCCCACAGGAGAGGGCTCAGCATCACCCCCCACCCCAAATCACAGACATTCCCCCCAAAGTGAGAGCCATCCCCACCTCAGGCCAGGCAGTGCCAGGGGCTGCTTGGGCTCCCATTGCACTGTGGTGTAGCCACTCACCAGGGCCCAGGCTGGGGACATTTTGACCACAACCCCCTGGAAGCTAATGAGGTGCTCATTAATACTTGCCCTGGCAATGGGTGCTCAGCCCAGTTCCACCCAGTAGATCTCACTGCCTTTCCAATGCTGCCCAGTGATCCCAGGGCAGGGGGGATGCCCTGGGGCTGAAGGGGCAGCACTGAAGGGGGTGGTGTGGGCAGCTCAACCCTCCCACCTTGGCTTTCTCCAGCTGGGCCATGGCCTGGCACTCAGCCTTCTTCCACAGCGCCTCCCAATCCTACTCCAGTGACACATCCGAGTCCGAGGGACGGCTGGTGTAGGACTCCGCCGAGCCCTGCAACAGTGGGGAGAGGGGAAGAAATCTGCTCCCAAAAAGCTGCCTCTTCCTCCTCCTCCTGCTGCTGCTGCTTCCCAGGCTGGGGCAAAGGCAGCCCAGTGGGGTTATGGGAGGCCGAGGCCAACACAGCTGTTGGCACCACTCCAGCTGGGAACGTGATACCGATGCAGTGCCCGCTCCTGTCCCGCTGCCACCAGCCTCTCCTTGCAGCCGGGAAGGCAATGAGGACCCCCCCCACCCATGTTTGCCTGCTGCCCACCCCCTCTCACTGCCCCCCATCCCAGGGAAGGCCGGTGGGGACTGTGCTGGCTGCTGTTGAAGGGGCTCATGGCAATAGGGGGAGGGGGTTGTGGGGTGACACGGGGTCATCCCAGGACAAGACTGGAGTTGGGGTGAGATTGAGGATCCCCTCCTTGCTCACCCCCCCCCAAAAGCCCTGGGGCCAGAGCCTGGGTGGGGGGGCCAGGGGATGCCCCAGCCCCCAGGCCATGGGTGTTGTGGGGCACAATGGAGGCACCAAGTGCCTTGGGGGAGTTGCCCCCCCTTCCCCAGTCTCCTAAATCTCACCTGAGCCCCCTCCATGGTTGCAGGAGTCCCTGTCCCAGACACAGTGCCCTCATCCCACAGACCCAGGGGTGGGCAAGTGCCACGCTGGGGCACCCATGGGTCAGGTTTCAGCCCTGGGAACGTTGCAGCCTCTGTGGATATATTTAGCCTGGTGCTGGGCAGAGGGTGGGGGTGTGAATGAGCCACTGCCAAAACAACAGTCTTGATGGGTGGATTGGGGCTGGGGAGGATGGCTTTGATGACAGTTGGATGATGCCAGAGCTGTGTCACCTGCCTGGCACCACGAGGAAGGGCAAGGAACTCTAGGGGAGGGGGGAGGGTGTTACAGGATGCCAAATATGGAGAGGTGACTCCCTCCAGCACCCACCAGAGGAGGGGGGCACAGCTGGATCTGGCTCAGCCATTGCAATACCTGCACCCTCCCTTGACAGCCTCAGATGCAAACCTGAACCCCCATCTTGGTCCTGGGGCTACGTACAAGGGACCTCACAGGCAGACAGAGTCCCCGAGACCCCCCCAAGACAGCCTACCTGCCCCATTCACCTGCCAGATGAAGCTGTTGGAGGTGGTATCTGATGAAGTGCTGCCATCCGTGCGCTTGAACTGACTCGTGTTTCACGTACTTGCTCTGGGGAGGTGGGGAAGGGGACAAGAGACGAGTGCTGGAGCCCTGGGCCTTGAGGTGCACCTCTGCCCTCCCCCAGCCCCAGCTGCCAGGGATGTGCCATCACCCCCCACTACCACCCTGCAAGCAACCCCAGCTCCTGGGTGATGGGAGGAGGGAAACTGAGGCAGGGAAGGAGTGGCAGGGGAAGGTGTGCCATGCAGCCCCCTCCTCAGGGACCCACCATTGCCTTCCCAGGGTGGGGGGAGCTCCAATGGCCACAGAGAGGACAGGGAGCCAGTGGGGGTGGTTGGATTTGGGAAAGAGCCCAAATGCAGCCCTAATATGCTGCAGCCCTTCTCAGTCAAATCAGAGTCTAGCCAGTGCCCAGGGAGGGGGCTGCTATGGGGAGCACAAACCCCCACACACACCTGTGACCCCACACCACTACTCTGGTGCCCAAAGCCCCCCACACACACGTGTGCACACTTCCCACACCTCCTTCCAATGTGGGCACCAACTCCTCATCCCCATGTGCACTCCTGTGCCCACCCACCCCAACAACAGGACCCCCACTGGGATCCCTTCTGCTCCCCTCCCAGGGTGAATGGGACAAACTGGGAGGGGGGGAGGAACATCACCCCAGCAGAGTTTTCCCAATTTCTAAAAGTTTCACAATGCATCCAACACTCTCCCCCTGTCCCCCACCTCAGGGTGCTCCAGGTGGGAGGCAATGGTGACACAGCAAGCAGCACAAATCCCCACCCCCCTCCCTCCATGCAGTCCCCAAACCTGGGGGCTGGACACCCCCTCGGTGGGATGGGGAGAGGAGGGTGACTGCAGTTCCTCCTGGGGTAGCTTGGTTATGGAGGTGGGGGAGGCACCCTGTTTTGCAGGGGGGAGGGGCTGAAATTACCCCCGTGTAGAGGTTGGGACGGGAAAGAATTCATGGGGAGGAATCGATTGGGTCCCCTGGGGTGTGCGCGATGATCCCCAAATTCCCGGGGGGGTCACCTGGAGGGCAGCATTGTCGAAGATGTCCTGGTTGGAGCTGTATGGGGTTCGGGCCATTCTGCCTTCCCGCACCATGGAGCTCCCGGGGGGGGAGGGGGGGGGGAGGTGGGTGGGGATACACACACACATTCCCCCCATCCCAGAGAGGGACAAGGCGGTGACGATGGAGCTCAGGCCTGGTCTCCACTGTACGGCCCCGTGGTGACGATGACCCTGGAGTGCAGCGAGCAAGAGGAGGAGGAAGGGAAAGGAGGAGTGGGGATGGCGGCAGGGGGTGAGGGGCAAGGGATGGCGGGCGGGCCTTGACCGCTCCACATCACCTTCCCGGGAGGGATGGGGACTGCAGGAATGGGGTCTCCCCTCTCTAGCAGGTACCCCCAAAGCGGCTCCTTCCCTCGGGGAGGGGGAGAAGAAAGGAGGGGATGAGGATCCCTCCTCCCCAAAGGAGGGGCACGGTGGTGCTCACCACGGCTTGCATGCCCAGCCTTTAGCTTTGCTTGACGAGGGGGCACTCCAATTCGGGGGCACCTAGGCTGCTGTATTGTTCCGGTGGGGCAGGTGCAGCTGTGCCCCTATCACAAATCTGCTGGGGAAGAAAAACTTATCTACACAAAGTCAGATAAGCAGAGACATCCTTTATTTGACAATGCACAGGGGGGACAGGATCATTCCCAAAGAATGTCTGACAAGGCATTAGAATTAACAAATATTTATACACAACATTCTTTTGTTCTTTATTACTCTGCATAAAAGCCTGTTTATAATTGTTCATTACATTTACCCTTTACCTTGATTGGTTGTTACTTTTACCCATTACATCACTCTAATCAATTGGTCCCTTATTACACAAGTTATACATTTTCATATATATTTCAAAATCACTTGGCCAACTAACTCATTTAGGCTATGGATTATTTGATGCTCTGAACCAGAATTGTACTAATTATCTGGTGCTCTGGACCAGAAAGTTACAGGGGTTCAGGACAGTGAACAGTCTAATGGTTAATATAACAAACTCCCATCCCCAAACAGCACCTGTAGCGGGATATACCCCGGTTTGGGGAACCCAGGGCTCCCTCAGGACAGGGCTGCCCCAAATCCTACAACTTCTCCTTCCAAGCTCCTCTATGCCATTCCTGGGCTCAGAGCTGCCTGCATCCCCCAGGTGAGGCACCCAGGGAAAGGGCACCCTGGGGACCCCACAGCAAGAGGGGGGGTGCCGCCCCCCCGCATGTAGTGAGGAGGGGGCTGACATTGGCCCCTCGTGAACACCCCAGCACCCTCCCTGCCTTCAGCCAGCTTGTCTGAGGGCTACCATGTGTGCTAGCGGGCACAGGGCCATGACATGGCTTCCCTCTGCCCCCTGCTCCCCCAGGAAGCCCACTGCCACTAGGGCCAATCCCCCCTCATCTCCAGGCAGGACTGGGCTGAGTCCTCCTGCACTCATCTAACATCAATCCCACCACAGGAGCCAATTGACCCCATTTTTCCATGGGTAGAGCTGGCCACCCTGCCCATATTTTGGAAGGGGAGGGGTGGTAGACCTACCCATCCTCTCCCTATTTTTTGCAGGGGTAGATCTGCTCACCCAGCCCCTGATGCTGCCGTCTGTTGGAAAATTACCCTGGTTTTGCCATAGCCGCAGGTCCTGCAGCTGCGAGATGATATGCTTGGGAGAGCGGGACAGCTGACATCACCTTTTTTTGCATGATTAGTCCTCATCCATCACCGGCACATGCTCGGTGCCAAACGGGGAAGAGGGGTGGCAAGAGGGGGATGGGCTGCACTTACCCTAGGGAAAAGGGGGGCAGAGGGTGGTAGCAAGGGAATTTTGGGGAGGTGCCAGGGCAGAGGTAGTGGGGATCCTGCCAGGAAGGAGCCTGGATCTCCCCCAGACCTTTCTGGAGGGACTTGTGTGTGAGCAGCAGCATCCTTACCCACACCAAAACCTCTCCTGGAATTTGGGGCCAGATGGATCTCTTCATCCCTGCCCCTCTGGCCAGCACAAGGTGACACTTCTGCACCGTTTGGGGACACACACACCCCTGTGTCTCCCATCTCCACCCCAAAAGCTTTCTGGGACTCCCAATTTCCAGCAGCAAAACCAACACTGGGGAAACAGAAATCTCATTTCTTGCTATGAAAAGCATCTCATGATGCTCAACATGAAACCCTTCCTAACCTACAGACTTCTCAGGCCAGTAATTGAATCCCAGCAACTCTCCCACCTCAAGGAACCTCCAGATTTTACTGTTTGCTTTATCAAAATAATAAGTCAGTTTTTAAACAGCAAAAGCCTGTATTTATCTGTATGTTTTTTTTTTTTTCTCAAAATGAACCAAAAATCTGTTGCCATTGGCTCCTCTTTTCTTGCCATATATTGACTATACCACCACCAGATTCAAAAGGAACCATTTGCATCTTGTCTGGGGTGTTTAACAAGAAGTCTTCAGGGGCTTTCACTCTCCAGCCACTCACAGCCTTGAAAGGAAGGAGGGATAGGGATCAGAGAATCACAGAATTGGTTGGGTTGGAAAATACCTTTAAGCTCATAGAGTCCACTTCCCAAGCTGCAGCTGCCAGGGTAGTAGGGAGTGAGGAGGGACAACCTGGGGTTCCTCAGGTCCAACATGGAGCCTTGCAGACAACCTCCCGCAGACCCCACTGCGAGGGGAGGGGATATTTCCCGACCTCTCAACCTGCCTAAAAGGACCCCAGCCCAGTTCACCCCAATTTATTCCACATCTCCCTATTCCCTCCCAGTTCCCCCCGCACCTCCACCGCGCATGCACTGAGCCGCCCGACTCTAGCCCCCCGCCGCAGCAGGCGCGGGCTGTACCACCCCGCGGCAGGAGAAGGGGGGAAAGCCAAGAGTGAATCTCGTCTTTATCCTCACGTCCTGCATGGGTCCCGGCTTCCTACCTCTCCTTCCCCACTTGCAATAGCATCCCGGCTCTTTTCGAGCCGCAGTTCGAACCGCCCTGAAGCCGCGGGGACGGAGCGGGGAGGGAGCGGAGTGGTACGCGCTGCCCCCCGCGGCACTGGCGGTGGGTGCGGCTGGGCCCGCTGCCTTTTCCTCTCAGCCCGGTCGCTGCCATGAGGTGAGGGGTTATGTTTTGTCGCGTCTTTGAGCCTGGGCCTGCTCTTAGTGAGTGAGGGTGCCCGGCGAGGGGGGTCTTAATGATGGGGGAAAGGTTCCCATCTGCGTTAGTGGAGGGACGGCTCTTGTGAGGCTGCCCTGGGACCTGCGAGGCGGCTGCGGCCTACCAGGTGGGGGGAGAAGAAGATGGCGGTTGGGCCACAATGGCGGCTGAAGGAAGGTCTAAGACGGGCCTTTGGCTGCTCGCCTATCACAAGATAGGGATCTTGTGCCTTTCAGACGTGGTGGGAGCTGGCCCGAGCCTCCATCTGCCGCCTAATCATCGTGCGGGAGCGGGCAGGGCACTGAGCCGTGGGGTGGGGGTTTCTCCGCAGTATGCTCCGGCTCCAGAAGCGGCTGGCGTCCAGCGTCCTGCGCTGCGGCAAAAAGAAAGTCTGGCTGGATCCCAACGAGACCAACGAGATTGCTAATGCCAACTCCCGTGAGTTATCGGCTTCTACAGACACGACCCCAAGGGAAAGGGATGTGTTGAGGGGTATGGGGAGAGGCTTTTCTACTAAACTCGGTAGCAGTGAGGCTGCCTTAGGTAAAATTTTGGCGTTGAGCTACCCTTTTTGCACTTCAGAGTGGAAATAAGGTAGCAGGTTCAGTTTGTGGGGACCCTCGGACAAAATGAGGGAGAAATGGGAGAGGAAAGGAAAGGAGCCACTCTCTCAGCATGAGGGGTTTTGGGGAGGGTCGGGTCCTTTTTGTACAAGCCAGATGAGAGTCTGCTCTTGCAGAGTTGTTGAACTCAAAGGAGTTTTTGAAGATGTTGAACGTGGAATTTCTTCCCCCAGGTCAGCAGATCAGGAAGTTGATTAAAGACGGTCTGATCATCCGCAAACCTGTGACTGTTCACTCCCGTGCCCGATGCAGGAAGAACACCTTGGCCCGCCGGAAGGGCAGGCACATGGGCATTGGTAAGTGCTCCCTCCACAAACAGCTCTTCTATGGCTCATGGGCAACCTACAAGCTTAGATTAATCTCCAGGAGTCTCATGGCAGGGCCTAAAAAGGCAGTTTGTATGTCAGTTCTGTCCTTGAAGTAAAGAGAACGATTTCAAGTGAGGTCTGGACAAGCTGAGAGTTGGGCAGAGAGGAACCTCATGAGGTTCACCAAAAACAAGTGCAGAGTCCTGTGGGGAACAACCCTATCCACCAGTACAGGCTGGAGGTTGAACTGCTGGAGAGCAGCTCTGCAGAGAGAGATCTGGGAGTGCTGGTTGATAATAAACTAAACATGAGCCAGCAACGTGCCCCTGTGGCCAAGAAGGCCAATGGTATCCTGGGATGCATCAAGAAGAGTGTGGCCAGCAGGTCAAGGGAGGTTCTTCTCCCCCTCTACTCTGCCCTGGTGAAGCCTCATCTGGAGTCCTGTGTCCAGTTCTGGGCTCCCCAGCTCAAGAGGGACAGGGAACTGCTGGAGAGAGTCCAGCGCAGGGCCACCAAGACGATCAGGGGACTGGAACATCTTCCTTATGAGGAAAGGCTGCAGGAACTGGGGCTGTTTAGTCTGGAGAAGACTGAGGGGGTCCCTATTAACACAAGTACTTAAAGGGTGGATGTCAGGGGGATGGGGCCAGTGGTTGTTCTGTGGTGGCCAGTGACAGGACAAGGGGCACAAACTGGAACACACAAAGTTCCACTTAAATACAAGGGCAAACTTGTTTGGTGCTGAGGTGAGGGACCCTGGCCCAGGCTGCCCAGGGAGGGTGTGGAGGCTCCTTCTTGGGAGGTTTCCAAACCCACCTGGACATGTTCCTGTGCCCCCTGATCGAGTGGAACCTGCTTTAGCAGGGGGTTTGGCTGCTGGAATTCTGGAGGGCCCTTCCAGCCTCCACCATTTGGGGACTTGATCAGTAAAAAGGTGTTGTTCAACTTAGAGAAATTTGGCCTCACCCCATTTTCCCTCTTTAGGTAAGAGGAAGGGCACGGCCAACGCCCGCATGCCCGAGAAGGTGACCTGGATGAGGAGGATGCGGATCCTGCGGCGGTTGCTCCGCAGATACAGGGAGTCCAAGAAGATCGACCGCCACATGTAAGCCCACCCTGCCCAGTCTACCTTTGGGCTGCTTGTCTGCACATGCAGCTCCCCTCTCCTTGCTGCATGCAGCTTCTGGGATAAAAATAAATCCCCTCTGGGGAACGTTGGCATCCCAAATCTGCTCCAGGGTCATCCAGTTCTCCAGACAAACCCTCAAAGAGCCTCCCCATGCCCCTGTTCTGTGCCAGGAGGGCTGCAGGAGGCCTGGGGGCTGCACAGTGCATCAGTCACCCCAGGCAGCCTCATGTTTACAGCCTGTTCTGCTCCATTAGGTATCACAGCCTGTACCTGAAGGTCAAGGGGAACGTCTTCAAGAACAAGCGGATCCTGATGGAGCACATCCACAAGCTGAAGGCGGATAAGGCTCGCAAGAAGCTCTTGGCGTAAGTGCTGCCTGGCTTTAAAGCTCTGGGTTGTGGATTCTCTGTAGGAAACTCTCTGCAGGCAGGTTGTTCCAGCAGCTGGCTGGTGGCAGTGGCTCTGCACTGGGGAGAGAAAACATCAAAACTGGGTAGGACTGGTATGAGGCAGAGAAATCACAGAATCATTTGGTTGGAAAAGCCCTTTAAGCTCCTAGAGTCCACCGCCTGCCCTCACAGTGCCCAGCCCACCACTAACCCATGGCCCTCAGCACCTCAGCTCCAGGAATGGGGAATCCCCCACCTCCCTGGGCAGCCTGGGACAGGGGCTGACAACCATCAACCAGAAAAAGTTCTGCCTCAGCTCCAATCTAAACCTCCCCTGGGGCAACTTGAGCCCATTTCTTCTTGTCCTGTTACTTGTTACCAGGGAGCGGAAACCAACCCCCACCTCACCACACTCTCCTGTCAGGGAGTTGCAGAGTGCTCAATGTCTCCCCTCAGCCTCTTCTCCAGGCTGAACACTCCCATTCCCTCAGCTGCTCCCCATCAGACTTGTGCTCCAGCCCCTTCCCCAGCTCCGCTGCCCGGCTCTGGCCACGCTCCAGCCCCTCAGTGTCCCTCTGGCAGTGAGGGGTCCAACACTGAACACAGCCCTCGAGCTGCAGCCTCGCCGGGGCCCAGCACAGGGGGACACTCACTGCCCTGGGCCTGCTGGTCACACCATTTCTGACACAAGCCAGGATGCCATTGGCCGCCTTGGGCATGTTGCTGAAATACATTGTCCTGGCTGAGCTCTGGGCATGGCATCCCGCATGAGCTGGAAACTGGTAAATCACTGATCAGCCCCTCTGATGATAAATGACTTATGGGGAGATGAGGAGGCACAAGAGCCAAGGGATTTCAAAATCCTGTGTTGTGTCTTTTTGTTTTTTAAAACAAACAAACAAACTGCACAAAAAAAACACCCAAAAAACCCAATATCTTAAGTCTAACCCTGCAGAGGTGTGACCTGGGGTGGGGGCTTGCTTTCTGGAGGCTGTTGGGGCTCATCCCCACACGTTTATCCCTCCTGTCCCTCCTTGCAGTGACCAGGCTGAGGCTCGCAGATCCAAGACCAAGGAGGCTCGGAAGCGCCGTGAGGAACGGCTGCAAGCCAAGAAGGAGGAGATCATAAAGACCCTCTCCAAGGAGGAGGAGACCAAGAAGTAAACTGTCTTCTGTACATCCTGTTTTCCATCTGTGGTTGCTCAGTAAAATATGTCTGGGACTACTGGCATGTGCCTGCTCTCTGGGGGGTTTTGGAAGGGGAAGGGAAGCACTGAGGCTGGGTCTTGTTGGGAAGCAGGCAAGTTGGGCAGGGGGTTCCTGGCCTGTGGGCAAGCTCTAGCCCACAGTGGCGCTGCCCACACCAGGTTGGTCCTGCCCTGGGCAGCCCTAGGGCTGCTGCCAAGGACAGAGCACAGTTCCTGTCAGCTGCCCCTCTTCTGTGGCTGCTTTCAGCCCCCCTCCCCAAGCAGAGGACTGCCCTGCTCAGCCCTGGGATGGGGGGGAGCAAAATCGGGTCTGGGGCCCACCTTGTCATCTCCCTAGAGCCCTTCCCCAGGGCAGGGCTGCAGCAGCTCCTCAGGGCAATGCTAGAGTTTGGGCATGTCCCACTTCAGCAGCATCTCAGCCCCTGGCACAGGAGGGCGTGGGGGGGCCCAACCAAGTCCCCAGGAGCTCATCCTCCCCTCCCCAGGAAAGAGCCTGCTTCAACCCTCACCCCCCTAGTGGGGGTGGCCAGTAGCAGAGCCAGGCTGAAGGGTGGGCACAGGGCCCTTGACCTCTTCAGTAACTAAAACCCCCAGCCAAGGAGGTCAACTTGAGACAAGTCTGGCAGGGGAGGAGCTGACATGAGGGCAACCAATGGGCTTATGGCCCCAGGAGGGAGCTTCTGCCCACACCTGCTGGGGCCAGCACCCTCAAGAGCAGGCCCTAAAGGAGAGCAGGCATTGCCCTGATGGCCCTTGAGGTGCTGGAGACCACTGAGCAAGGAGACAATACTAAGCCACTCACCCTGCTGGGCTCGGGAAGCTTTTGAGGGGCTCTGATCCCACATATCCCCACCCCTGTAAGCTTAGCTAGGAGCAGCACCAAGACTTGCAGCAGGGAAGGAGGGGAGGGTTGGAGGCTACAGAGTTCATATCAGCGCCACCTTCCTGAACACCCTGCACTCACCTAAGTGGCTTCTTACCCACCCCAAAACAGTGGGCATTGCCATCTCCACAACAGGGACAGTCCCAACCCACCACCAGTCCTGGGGCTTTATAAGCTGAGAAGGGGGATTTCCCCACTCACAGGAAATGCACCTGAGACCCACCTCATCACACAGGTGGTGGGGCCACCTGGGTATGGGGCTGATTGCCTGCTGTGCCCATAGTGCTGTGCCCACACATTGTGTGCCTGCACCCCAGGGCCCTATGTGTTATCCTAACGCTCTTGATATCCCCCCGTACCCACTCTGGCCTTGACCACACTGCTGCTGTCTCACATGGGCTAGGAAAACCAGGCCCAGTGCTCATGGGGACACAAACCTCATGTGCCCTCATGCATTAAAAGAGCAGAGAAACGACCTGGTGGCACTGTGGTGGTGTTTAATGGTGGAGCTGGGGGGTTCCTGGGCATGGGGCTGGGGAGTTATTGCTTGTGTGGGCAAACAGGTACAGGTGGGTACAGCTCCGGGTGTGCGTGTGCCACAGGCTTTGGTGTGTACACATGGGGCTCTGCATGCCCACCACTGTGTGCTACCTGCCTGGGGAGGAGTGGGAGCAGCTGTCCCATCCATGAGCACCCCTCTGCCCCCCACCTTGTGACAGCTCAGGCTGGGGGAGAGGGGTCAAATAACCCAAGTACCACCCGGCTGGGGCTCCCGGTGGAGACGCGGGGATGGGGGCTGGGGTGGGACACACATCGCTGCCCCTCAGATCTCGATCAGTGCCTCGGCTGGGACCAGCCCCACTTCCTCCTTCTGGTCACCCGGATGAGGCCCTAGGTCCTGCCCACGCCCTGGACCGACAGACAGAGGGGCGGGACGCGCTGAGGCCCCTCCTCCGGTCCGTACCTGGTTCAGGCGGAGGTTGATCTGCCCCTGCTCCCTGCCGCCCGGCTTGGCCCGGCAGCTCCTCAACACGCTCTTGCCGGGGAAGAGGCTCGCCACGCTCTTGCTCCGCAGCAGCGTCCAAAAGGACAGGGACCGCTTCAAGCCGCTGCATCTGCCGAGATCATTGACAGGGACTCCGAGAGGGGCTGGAGTGGACCCTTCCGGGCTGTCAAGGACGCCTCCCTGACACTCTCCCACCACCATTTTCACCCGGGGGGGGGGCAACACTCACGGACACCCCCCTCTTTGACACTCCATTTCCCCCTCCCGAGTGCAGCACCCATATGTCCCCCCCTCCCCACACTAACACCCTGTACATCCCCGCAGTGACACCCGCGGGGGGGGTTTCTCAGCGCCCTACCGGAGCAAATCCCCCTCTTCCTCCCTAAAAGGAGCCAAACCTGTGTGAAATGAGAAGGAATTAAAATGCAGCCTGGACCGCGGGGCTGGCACAGGGCGAGCTTGGCTTCTAGTCCTGGACAGGGCACACTGGAATGGATTTTTTGAGGGGGGACGCAAGGCGGGAGGCAGGATAGATGTCTTGGCTGGGCTGGGACAAGGGGATTGGGGGAAGACGGGACACGCAGGGCAGTTCATGGGATGGACCGTGGCGTTTGCCCACCCCGGGGTGGTCACCAGCCACCTCGGTCCGACCTCAGCGGCCGGAGAGACCCTGTGAACCCTACATGTCCTTTCTTCTCCCCCCATGCCCCCCCCACACACACCCCTTGTATTAACAACAAACACACACCACCCTTCCCCCTATTTACTGTCAACTCCCTCCCTGAACTGGACCCAACGCCATTCTCTTCGCCCCTCCCCGTGTTTATAAAAGGGGACACACACACATCAACCTGTTCCTGATGTCATCTGGTGTGTCATTCCCCTCCCCCGGACAACACCACCATGTTCTTCTGGCACAGCCAACCTGACCACTACTGGTCCAGTCCTGGGGAGATGTACCCCATCTCCAGCTCTGGGGTGCTCAGGTAAATAACTCCTTCCCCCTGCCCCCAACCCTAAATCATCTCTGGCACTTGGGGAAACTGAGGCACGACCGAGTGTCTCCCCTCCGGGAGGGGGTTATTTCCCACAAGGACCACCCCTCGGGCTGCCCTACATGAAGCAGGAGGAACTCAACGGCATCTCCACCTTGCAGCCCTCCTGCGCCCCCTTCCAGTACATCCTCTGTGTCCCCACATCTCCTGCCATCCGCTACAAGGAGGAGACCCTCACCTAGCTCAACCAGTGTCGGAGAGAGCACCTCCAGAGAAATGACAGACACCAATATGGTTAGGTCATAACTCTCCACTTTACTAGCGAGCATCAGGCTTTTATAAGCAATGCTGTCATGGTTTAGCAAGGAGTTGCTTTTGTTTGGTAACAGGGGGAGCAGGTTGCAGTGAAGACCCGGTAAAAGTTTTTTTTAGACTCTCCCCCGGCTCTTGGGTTCAGACTCACCCCCCGGCCCGGCTGGGCCAATCTGGCACCTCTGCGATCACTATTTAGGGACGGGAATTTGAGGTGCCAGGCAGGAGGTGTAAGAGTGGTACAAGATGGAGGCGGCCATGCAGACCCCACAGTCG